>SZWC01024773.1:5573-21603 GCA_023375785.1 Penium margaritaceum | reverse complement strand
CCCCCCCCCCCCCCCGCCTCCTCCGCCAATCCCCCTGTGCAAACCTCTTGCACCGTTCTCAAATGATCTCATTCTCCAATTTGGGATGCGACATCCCCACCCCGCGCACAGCCCCCTCATCACAAACTGTTTCTTTGGGCATCACAACCTTGCAGAGCAAAGCCTGTATGTGTAGGAGTGGCATCCAACGGAGATGCAAGGAGTTGGCATCAAGGGCTGGCCCCACCACCTAGGGAGTCATGGTTAATCACCTGAAATTCACACACTTGTCAATCAGTGTATCAAAAAGTGTATTCCGGCATGCAAACATTGTTCACAAAACATCCACATGAATGGATGTCAGGAATGCCTAGATGTGCATTCGTTGTGTAGAATGAAAGCTATAATGGGCTTTATGTGATTCTTAGTAGTTTATGTGAACCATCCATGTCCAGTAGTTTGTTCTTTCCCCAATACACTTTCTGATACACTGTTTCATGGGTGAGACAATTGGTCATACATGGCCACACTGTGCAGATGAAAAGATCCTGGGCTAGTCTCACTGCTCCCTTGGCCCTGCAAACTATCCACCCCACCTCTCACCAAATGTGCTGCCTCCAACAGCGTTGCCCCTCCCAAGTTCTGGATTTCATTAGGTATGCCTGAGATTTCAACCTTTGCTGGTGTTGGGAGAGGAAGTCCCATCGTGGATAAACAATCAAAAACCTGGTTCTGTTCTTGAGGGATCCAGTGGAAGCTGGTTCTTTGGACACCATGCGTGGCCTCCAAGACGGCATCCCGACGTTGCTGAAGGCGGTCCACAGTAATCCTGAAGCAGCCTCTGACCTGGCTCACCACCAGTTGAGGGTCCCCTACGATTAGTACTTGCTCCAAATCCACCTCTTTGGCCATGCCAATTCCTAGTAAGAAGACTGCATATCAAGCTTCATTGTTGGTTGTTGGGCTCTTGAGCTGCTGTCAACTGGATCGCAGGATTACCCCTTGGGGATGTGGAGAGCCGCTCCAGCTCCACCGACCGGAAGACTACACATTTCTGTGGCGCCATCAAAGAAGACCCAGCAAGGAGGAGAGTGTGGCGATGGTGGGGGAGGAGGAGGCGGGGAAGGCCGATGGAGTACGAGTGCAGTAAGGGGTGACGGAGGAGGCAAGGGGGAGGTGGTGGGGGTGGACTTTGTGATGGAGGGGGTGGTGGAGGAGATTGAGGAGAGGGGGGGAAGGGGGGGGTGGGGAAGAGGTGCAGGAGGTGACATGGATGACAGAGGAGGCGGAGGTGGGGGAGGTGGAGGAGATGAAGGAGGTGGAGTTGGAGGAGGTGGAGGAGGTAGAGGAGATGGATGAGGTGGAGGAGGTGGAGGATGTGGAGGAGTTGGAGGAAGTGGAGGAGGTCGAGGAGGTCGAGTGGCCCCAAACCTGGCTTTTGATATGGAAGCAGCACCAATAGTAGCAGCTGCGCAGCAGTTGCAGCAGGGCACAAGAGTAGCTACAACAGCACAAAAACAGCAGCCATAGCAACAGCAGTGTTAGCAGCAGCACTAGCAGCAGCAGAAGCAGCAACAACTGTAGTAGTCGCAGCAGTAGTAGTAGCAGAAGCAACCATAGCAGTAGCTTGCAGCATTTGCATTAGTAGTAGGCAGTAGCAGCGATAACAGCAGCATCACGCGGTGACACTAGTAGGTCCACAATAAGTGAGGTATGATTAATAGAGGCCATTTTATAAACTGGTTTCTCAGTGTGTGCCTTGAGTGTGATCTCATGACACAAGGATTTCTTTGCCATCTGTACACGCCTTCCATTGTGTGTGGGAGGAAATAACTTTTCTGTTGTATGACCAATCGTTCTCTTTGGAGGAAGGACAACATTGCGTGGAGATTGTGTATGTTCAAAGTGAACTTAGTCACGGCATAAAATCACACTTCAAATGCATTCAATGCATTAACCTGTCTTATGTGTTCTATTATACAGTAAGTTTTGTCCTGAATAGCAAAACTTTCCCCTCCTTAGGAAGGACCTCAGTGCGAGGGGGTAGTGTATGTGGCAAGTGCACTCAGTCACCATACAAAAGTACACTAGAAGTGCACTCAGTGCGCTAATTTGTCCCACATGTCTCACCAGCTCTTTCTTTTTGTCCTACATGCCAAAAGAATATTCTTCCTCGGAAGGACTTTGGTGCCTGGGGCTAGTGTATGTGGCAAGTGCGCTAAGTCATCATACAAAATCATACTAGTATCACAATGAGTGTGTTAACTTCTCTGATGTGTCCTGTCACGCCTTTTGTTCTGTCGTATATGGCCCAATAATGTCTTCTTCCAAAGGACCTTAGTGCATGGGACTAGTGGATGTGGCAATTGCGCTCAGTCGCCATACAAAAGCACACTAAGAGTGCGCTAAGTGCGCTAATTTGTCTTGTGTGTCCCATCACATTTTAAATTTTGTCCTATATTGTCAAAGAAAAAATCTTCTTGGAAAAGGAACACAGCGCATGATTTTTGCAGACCATTCAATTCTTGAATGAAATGGTTTCATTGTTACTCCATGTGTTGCATAAACATGTCCATAGGACCACACATTATGTTCTTAAATACAATATCTAAACTTAAAAAAACTTCATCCTGGTTTTTCATTACTATTGTATCCAACTGCGAAGAGTTTGTGCATTTCTTTGGCTTTAAATGGTTTTGAGGAACGTAAATGTAAACCATGACCTAATGAAGTCTCAATACTTCCTTATTGGGCTCTTATGTATGAAATTTGGTCCTGTCTCCCATTTGTTTTGTCTTGAATGGCTTCGGCCATGGAGCTACCAAGAGCGAATCATTGTTGGATGAATGGATCGAATAGCCGTAGATCTAAAAGCAACGTCGCCAGTAATGAACAGTCAGCATCATGCTGATAGCTGACAATTGATTGGATGCCGACTATTCCCGGCAATGTTGGGGAAGTCTGTCCTAACGGGTCAATTTCCAATAGATACTAAGTCGATCGTCCCAATTTCGCACCCTAGCGGACCCCTAGTGTACAAGGGCAGTGCATGAGGTGAGTGCCATTCAGATGCATGAGTAATTGCAGTTATCACACTCTGAGTGTGCTGCCGACTTTCGCATAGCATGTATGTACCTCCAGATCATCCAGGACAGATGAACATACAAACCCCTCATGTTTGCGAAGAAACGAGCATGTGCTGAATAAGCGAACCTCAACCGTAGAGATGGTTTGGATCCAATTTTTTAAGGTTGAGAAGTTGTATTTTGTCGCCTTACCGAGCACGTCAAGGCAAGTCGTTTGAAGCGAAGAATGTCATGGGGATGCTGTTCAGGGATGAGTGATTCAGTAAAAGGCTGGGAATGACCAGAAGAATCAGTGGAAAATCATCAAGAGAACGCACAACAATGAAAAAAATTGTCCCTTTCTGAGAAACAGCTCCATTACAAGAAGAAGGATCTGCATCAGAAACACAAAGATGAAGTACAAAAACCATTTGAGGGTCATACTTTATCTATTTCGGAAGGCGGAATGTGCTGTCTCGGACATTGATCTGTTGTCATTGAGAGAGGAAAGAATGCTCAACAAAGATAAGGATGTGACTTTTGACAAGAAATATTCTAATGCTCTCCAGTTAAGAAACACGGATATACTAAAAACGTTGCGACATAAGAACAGGATGTCTTGAACCTAGTAGGCACCTCTAGACTGCTGACCTCTCATATTGCGTCGCTCAACAGATTTAATTCGTGGGAAAACATATCTGTCAGTGAATGGTGACACAGGGTTTTGTTTTTTTTCAAACCCAGTTTCAATGAGAGGAGTTATCGTCGCAAGCAATGATGAATTAGCAACTAGAGAGCACTATCATCGATGAAGAAATCGCACACTTAGTGTGTGATAAGTGCACTTTCTCACTCAAAAAGCACACACTCACCCACATACACTGTGTCGGGCACAAGGGGGGTCCAAGCAGACTAGACTTGACGAAACAACCCTCCCAACGGACTATTATTATGATGGCTTTGCAACAAGCCTTTGCGAGCAGCTGGCCGGCAAACTCCACGATTCGATGCAGAGCCAAAAGCCGTCAGATCAAACAAATCCAATGGTAGAAAAAACACTTGAGGAGCGTCTAGACTCTTGATGGACAGGTTCTTCTTGACAATAACAGAAGAACGTATGTTGATAACAGAAGTGCCCAGATCCCATCAAAGTCTAAGGTAGGTCATCATACACGATACAAACAAGAGAGAGTACTAGATATTTCTCCTCCCTTGTAAAAACACAGAATTATGAATGTGTTTTCACAAGGTTTTTCTGAAGGAAAAAGATCAGCTGGATATAGTGGCTTGACAATTGCTCCGATCCTAAAATGGATGATTGTCGCTAGAATTTGACCAGTTGCTGAATCCGGTGAAAGGTGTTTCACCGGAATCGGACAAGTATCATGGGAGATATGGCCTTCCAAAGTTGGGGTGTGCGCAGCAGCTATGGGTGCCGGCTGCACCTTGAAATCCGGTGGATAATCGAGCGGACCGAGTAACAAAAGTACCATCTGGAGATTTTTCTCCGGAAGGTCTGCCGAGGCATCTGGTGGATGATCCACCAGATCCTGTACTACAGTTTGTTACTGAGGGACTTGGGCAACATCCTGGCTTGGCGTCCGAAACTTAGAAGTACGTTTTGTTACTCGAGGGCAGTCAAATTCTCACTGCAATTCCACGGAAAGGTTTCAAACCTCGTCACACCCCATCACCAAACTCGACCCAAAAGTGGGGGAGGTGCGTGAAAACAGTGCATGGGGACCCATACACCACGTGCAATGGGATCTGCGCCTTGGGAAAGGCGCGTCGCACCTGAAGGAAGGTGCAACGGCGTGTGGCGGCATCAGGCTTCTATGGTGGGTGAGACCTATGCTTTGGCAAGTGTAACTTGGGCTACGCTTGGCCGAATGGCCCGCGGTGTGGTGCGTCGGAAAGCTCATAACTAGCCTAATAAGTTTTGTGATCTTCTTCATGTTAAAAAACCAACTCAAAATGCTGTTATTCCCTTCGCAAACAGACTGTCTCTCAATTCCTATGCACAAAGTGTGAGGGGACCAGAAAGCTCACGCTCAATCTCAGGTTCGCCCAAAACCGAAGATGTCAACCACCAAGAGACGATCAGACGTTTGTTGGGACCGCATCCAGCAGATTCGTACTGACAAAGGGTTATAGGCCCATGGGTATGATAGCCTCCAACGTTCACGTCTTCTGCAGCGCACGAGATCATCATTGTGGACATCACTGTGAAGTTCCGAGAACGTGTCGGAGTAGAAGCTGCGCAAATGGCGCAAAAGGAGATGCAACCGATTTAGAAGTATGCAGGTGGCACGGGCTTTGGGCTCTAGAGGTGGTAGTTCGAGCTGCACCTCTCGCATAAGGGGCTGCTAGACGTCATGTTGGGAAAGGAGGTGCTTGCAGAGGCGACTGCTACGGACGCGCAGAAGCAGGCCTTCGAAAAGAAGAACACAAAGATGCTCATGCTCTTGGTGTCCGGGATAGCTGAGTTGCAGTGGGGCTACTTCCAAGGCTACAAGCTGGCAGCCAAAGTTTGGCAAAAACTCTGTGCTATCCACCAATCCAAGTCGCTCGTGAACAAAATCTTTACGATGAAGCGGTCCTCACAATGAGAATCGAGGAGGAAGATGATGTCATCTCCGCCATGCAGCAAATCTAGTCGCTTGCCTTGCAATGCAATGACGTAGGGTGGAAGATCGAAATGCACCTGCATGCGATGGCCCTCCTCATGGCCCTACTTCACAATTGGGGTCCACTCATCAACGTCCTAGGAGGATGGTCAGAGGACAAGCTCACCTATGGCGCGGTCGTTGAGTACATCTGCAACCAGGCGCAACGACGGAGCTGTGGGGACTCGTCATCCTCCTCATCGGCCCTCATCACCAAAACTGGTGGTGGCGGAAGCGGGGCCAGAGGAATCGACGGAATGGGAGGCAGCAAGAAGGGCGCCAAGAAAGGTGCGTGTCGCAACTGCGGCAAGGAGGGCCATTGGGCCCGTGAGTTCCTAGAGGAGGTAAAGACCAGCGGAACAAACACAAAGGGCTGGTCGTCCCTCAATGGCAACAAGAACCACTTCCTCAAGAAGGCCAATAGGCGGTGCCTGGATTTCGGGGCCGAGGAGTACACCCAAGTTGAGAAGGTGGGGTTTGCCACCTACAAGAAGTCCTCCAAGGCAATGGTGGTCACGAACGACAAAGTTGAGCAGGCAGCCAGCCAAGGCGACGTGGAGGGGAAGTCGTGGTGAGCGGAAATGAGTTGTGCATAATCCGTGATGTGCAGCATGTCGGCGGTCTGGTTGACATCCTAAGTGTCAGCGGCATGACGAGCAAAGGGTATGAGGTGCTCTTCCGCAAGAAAGGCACAGTGGTGCGCATTGAAGGCGACGGCGATGTCGTGTTCGAGGCGAAGCGCGAGGGCGGTCTCTACATCATGGAGACCAAGGTGGTCCCCGCGGCATCCAACATAGCAAATTTGCAAGAGCGCATAGTCAACATGGCCAAGGGAGGAAGCACTGATCTGGAGCTCTGGCACCAATGGTTAGGGATTCTGGCTCCTGCAACCGTTAAGGAGACTGCACAACATGTCACTCGTGAAGCGCAACATGGTGCGCGGCCTCGTCGCCAACGGTGCACCAGACGTGGCAACAGATGCAGCGGTGCACAAAAAGCGTGAGCCTTTCATTTTGGGCAAGGCACGGTGCACGCCGTTCAACGAGAACAGGGCTCGTGTAAAGGACCTACTGGAGGTCGTATGTAACGACGTGTGCGGACCATTCAAAATGCCATCAAACAGCAGCCTAAGATACTTTGTCACCTTCATTGACAACTGCAGAAGAAAACTCTGTGCGTACTTCAGGAAGCGGAAAGGGGAGGTCCAGGACCGGCTGAAGGAGTATGTTGCAGCAGTATAGAGGACGATTGTAAGCCGGACAGTGCCAATGGCACTGATTACGGCTTGTGGATTCCTTCAATGTACAAGCTGACTGTGGATTTGGAATCTACAGGGAAAATTGTACGAGATCGACCCAAGAATGGGGTCGATCCATCAAGAATTGAGTAAGTTATGCCGAACCAAAGGTTGGACCAAGTGAGGGGAAAAAGGTGATGGGAAATCGTCCCCAAGGACCAAGGCTCGACCCTCGGAAGACCCAACAAGGCCAAAGCACAGCTTGGGGCCCAGATAGTCAATGAGTCAAGGATCATTGAGGGCCAAGGGTACTTCAAAATGGCGCCCTGATGTGTTACTCCCAGAAAGGGCGCTTCGGGCGGCCGTCACCGCCGCTAGTGATGCTGCCAAGCAGTAGATTGCCGTGGTTGACGAAAATGGCCATATCTTGGTCGTTCCTCCACGGAATGGTGCAATTCTTGGTGCATTGAAAAGATGGAAAGATGAGCTACGTGATGCTGAATTCTCATCTCTGGCCTGTACGGAGCCGTGCACGGCTCGGCGACCCCGGGTCGCCTAGGATGTGTCATCATATACACATAGTCTTGTATGTTGACACTTGAATAACACGTACAGTTTGCTCCCATGGTGCCACACGTGTTCCTGTGCTCCTCCAAGACAACCTTACCCTTTCGCAAACCAGGAAAGGTGTGCACCGGCTTCCCTTTGGTCACCGTTGCCGCGGTTCGGTGCCTACACCATCCGGTTGAGGCTAGTACACTGCGCCCGGTTCACACAGACTGGGCGGAAGGTCAGAGCTCTACGCAGCGACAATGGCGGAGAGTATCTGGGCTGCAACAGGTGGATGAAGCAGCAAGGAATCAAATGGGAACCCACTACGCCATACTTGCCACAATCCAATGGAGTGGCGGAGCGGGCAAACCAGACGCTGCTCAACATGGTGCCAACCATGCTTGTGGATCCGGGGTTTTCGCGAGGGTTGTGGGCAGAATTTGTGCGTACAGTAAGCTACAACATCAACCTCAACCCAACAGCGGTGCTGAAGGGTAAAGGCGGTTGGAAGACCCCGCAGGAGGTTTGGAGCGAGCGCACGCCAAACGTGGCGTACCTGAAGGTGTTTTGAGTGCAAGGCACACGCGATGTTGCAGGTGACGCAACGACGTCACAACAAGATGGAACTATGGGCAAAGCTGTGCTTGTTCCTTGGCTACAAGAGTGTGCAAAAGGCCTACCAGCTCAAGATCATCCGTAGCCGTGATGTTGAGTCCGACAAACAAGAGAGCTTCAGCAGCAGCAGCAAGGACATGAGCGTCGGGAACACTCCAAAACAGGGGGATTGGTTCCAGCTCCTTGACTACGAGGAGGAGCCTGCGGACGTGGAGGTCGAGGATGGAGCTTCAAAGCGCAGCGGTGCAGTAGGTGAAAAAACCGATGCGAAGAACTCCAACAACGATGAAGCTAGGCTTGAGATCCGGCAGAATGATCCATCGAAGGAGGCACCACGGGTGCCGAAGTGCGCACTCCCGGCGGAGTTCGCGTTGGGCGTTGGAGACAAATCCTCCAGACGTGACGCATGTCCGGTTGATGGTTCACCATAACAAGAGGGATCCTCAGGGAGCCGTCCGGATGATGATTCATCGGAGTGGGCAGAGTCGGATGTTTTGCAGCAGAGCGATGAGACGCCACCAAAATTGCCGTGCCACTGCGGAAGGCAGCGGAGAGCGGGGAGGCGTTTTGAAGCAGGCACTGGTCGATGGATTGGCATGACGCGGTACATGTTGGCTGCATCAATAGAATTGAAAACTGTGCAAAAAGCACTTGCGCGGCCCGAGGGGAAGCAGTGGGCCGCCGCCATCAAGTCGGATTTGGCGTCCATTGCTAAAAACGACACGTGGCAGCTGGTTGACAGGCCAAAAGACGCAAAGGTCACCGGCTCCAAGTGGGTCTTCAAGACCAAGTTCATAAAGGAAGATGTGGTTGACAAGCATAAGGCGCGGCTTGTGGCAAAGGGGTACGCACAACATAAGGGCGAGCATAAGGATGAGACATTCGCCCCTGTCGCCAAGTTCACAAGCATCCGGGCGATCTTTTGCGGTGGCAACCGCGAAAGACATGGAGCTCCACTAGATGGACAGAAAGACGGCCTTCCTCAACTACATCATTGACAAAGAGATTTGCATGGAGGTGCGAGAGGCGGTGGAGGCGCCGGAGGGTAAGGTGTGCAAGCTACCGCAATCCTTGTATGGGCTAAAAAATCGCCTCGATGCTGGCACCAACAGATGGACAGCTTCATGGCACAACTCGGCTTCAAGTGTTGTAAGGCGGATCACAGCGTGTACATGTGCCGCAACAAGAAACTCCATCAGATTATCACACTCTAATTGAACAATCTGATCTTGTGCTCTTCAGACCTGGCGAGCCCACAACAGCTGAAAGAGCAGCTAAGCAGCAGGTTCCAGACGTCGGACATGGAGGATTTGAGTTCTACCTCAGGGTGAGCATTACGTGGAACCGGAGGGCGGGCACACTTGAGCTGGGGCGGGCGGAATACGTGGCCTAGGTGCTGAAGTAGCATGGCATGGAGGACTGCAAACGAGTCTGCAATCCGGTCTCTACGACCTGTGAAATGAGTGCAGCAATGGCGCTGCAAACAAAAGAAGATCCAGAGAATATGGCAGGGGTGCCCTAACAATCGACGGTGGGCAGCCTCATGTACGCCATGGTGGTGACTCAAACGGACCTCGCCTATGCGGTGGGCCAAGTGAGAACATACGTGGCTGATCCAGGGCCATTACACTCACAAGCGGTCAAGCCCATCCTCCGCTACCTGCACGCGACATGGCACGCGCTCTTGGTTTGGAGGTTGGACAACAAAGGGCGGGCGGACCCTTTGGGTCTCGTCTGCTACACAGATGTAGACTACGTTGGTGATGTGGACAAGGGGAAATCCACATCCGGCTATTTCTTCTTCCTCTTTGGTGCAGCGGTCTTGTGGTGCAGCACGAAGCAGAACTGCGTGGCCACCTCCACAGTGGAAGCAAAGTACATAGCGGTGGGGGTGGCGGTCAAGGAGACAGTGTGGCTTTGCATGTTGCTGGGGGACCTGGTCATGTTGTAGGTGGAGCCTACAGTGGTGCAAGAGGACAACACCGGCTCCATCTTGCTGACCAACCACCCGACGCAACACAGAAGGAGGAAGCACATGGACGTGCGTTACTTCTACACAGGGGACATGGTCGAGATAGGGCAGGTGCTGCTGTAGCACTTTAGCATGCATAACATGCTTGTGGATTGCTTGACCAAAAGTGAAACCCGCGGACTGGCACTCGATGAATGTGGCCGGGCTTCGGACGACCAGGTATGATGGGCTGGAGGGCGCAGGGCGAGATGAGTGAGAGCAAGCTGGAGTAGCGGGCATGGTAGGTGCAAGGGGGAAATTGCTGAAAACGTTGCCCCTCCGCATGCCCAAACGCGGCGCCGGAAGGCGCCGACAAGCTGCGTAGAACAAGAAACTCCGCTCCAGTAGATATGGCGACTCAGCAATTATTCGGATCCTAAAATGGATGATTGCCGCTGAAAGTTGACCAGTCACTGAATCCGGTGAAAAGTGTTTCACCGGAATGTCAAGCATGTTTTTGCCGCTGATCCACGGAGGGGCCAGTCCGTGGAGATGGGACCTCGGTGAGCTGAGAACCGCACAAGGAACGCTGGCTCCCGCAGACGCGGTTGAGCATAGGATGGTGCGGAATGTGGGAGCTGAGAGGATAGGCAGCCGTAGGGAAAGCTACCGCAGGTTGACATCGTCACCTGCGGCGACTTCCCAATGGTTATCTCAAGCGCTTGTGGCGGAAGACTGAAAAGGCAGGAAACAGTGGCGGAGAAGTCCGCGGCACAAAGGGAACAAGGACCAAGCCGCAGCAAAAATGCGCAGTCACTGAAAGTGCGCACGAAGGTCAGCGGATGAACGGAGCAATCTGGGGAACAAAAACTAATCAACACGAAAAGATGGAGCATCAATCACGGAAGAATCCCTGGAGACGCACCGTGGAAGACGAAGGTTCAAGGAAGAATACGAAGACCGCACACACGAGCCGCAGATGTAGAAGATGACAAGTAGAAGATGATGTGTTGTGTGTGTGTGTATGGATGAGACCCGCGGTGTGTAGCCACACCGCGTGGAGTCCAAGTAGGAGGAAAAGAGACTCCATGAGAGGGATGAGACCGACGGTGTGTAGACACACCGTGTGGAGTCCCAAGTAGATAAGGCTTAGGTGGCAACAACGCAAGTCGACCGCAGTCCTGATCGCGTCTTTGATGATCACTTCGCTTTTCATGTGCTCTGCCCCTGATTATCAAAGACATTTACCCGCTCTCATCTGTGCTCTCAGTCCTCCGCCCCCTTGCCTTCCACTACCTTTGGTGTCTTGTTCGCGGTCGGTGGGACAAAGTGCGTGAAGAACCAAATCCGGGGTGAAGTGAGCTACCGGCGGTGCCCTTGCTTGCGCACGGCCGCAGAACGAGGTTCCGCGGAGAGGAGCTGGAGGCCACGAGGTGGCTGGCTCACGTGTGGCAAGAAGTGGGCCGCAGAGTGTCATTCACTGGTGAGATTCTCCCACAAAGGTCCAGACCTGTGGTCCGCGGAATGCCAGTAGTCTAGCATTAATGTCTCTATCCAACTGCACACATGTTTCTAGGTAGTAAGTGTGGGGAGGGAGCATACTCCGCGGTTGGCGCGAGCCAGATCAGCGCGGAGAAAGTCAAGGGCGCAACAAAATTGGGGCTTTCAGTGTCATGGTACGATGAGCGTGGACTGTTCCTTGCTCTTTGTTCAGCGGAACTGCACGTACCCTTCAGATCAGTCATTGATGTTGGCAGCAAGCTTTGTGTATCAGGATTTCAGGCGACGACGGCAGCAGCCATCAGTGCGGTTCTTTTTGCCGCGCTGAGCCATCACCTGCACAGGCAGCCGGGATTCCTCTCCTGTGCTGTCCCGCACCCCAGTCAGCTCCTCGCCCGGCGTTGATCCGCTCGTTCAACACTATTGGGTGACCGACTGGCTGGAGCAGTTGCACTGGCATCGTATCATGGACGCTCTGGGCAAGCGTGTGTAAGTGGATACCATCTCCGGCCATGGCAGCCGCAGATCCAACCAGTCCCAGTACGAGTCGGAGGGAGAGGAGGCTGTGGTCACGGCACCACCGTGGTTTTCCGATCCCCCTCCATCATCGGAGCAGCACTCCGCTGGTGGAGAACCCGAAGCCTACCGCGGATTGGTCTACCGACGCCGTGGCGGGCAGCAGCCAACAGTGGCAGTCAACCCCCTGCTGCAGCACTCATCACCCGTTACGCGTCTGCCGCCCAAGGTGGTGCAACCCGGGGAATATGGGTCCTAGGCATACTCCACGCCGGGCGAGCAGCAGCTAGTTCCCCAACAGCATCCGCGGGTCAACGCCACCTCAGCGGGGAGTACGGTTTCCGTGCAAGACGGGCAGCTGGGAAAGGACCCAACACCACAGTTTGCTGGGTCGGAGCCAACGGATGGACAGGCAAAAACCCCGGTGCTGGGTCTGCAGCAAACGCCGATGCACCCGCAGCATCTAAACGTGGGAACCAAGCAAGTGTGACCATCAACACCCTCTCTGGCCCAGGGTTTTGCACAACCAACGAACCAGCAGCAGGCTCCCTAGGTGCCCTTGTCCGCCGGAATGACGCCGATGGGAGCTGTAGTCCTCCCGGCGGAGGAAATGACCCAGCCACGTGTGTATCCGCCAGCACATGGGGGAGCAATGCAGGCGGGGACGATTCCGTAGCCACCTGTGATAGGGCATCCTGCAATGAGTGCACCACCGCAGCAGATGAACCCACCACAGGCACTGACGGGTACCACGCCGGCTGGAACTTTAATGCCCACGATGGGCACGCAGCAGACCAACTACTTGTCTCAGCAGGTGATGGCACCGACACAAGCAGGGACTGCGGTGCAGCACCGCGTGATGGCACCGCATCTACCACACAGGATGCAGTCCTGTGGAGGCGCCGCCCAAGGGAGTGCCACAACTCAGTCCCATGGGGTCCAGCCACTGATGCACCAGTAGCAGCCGCATGGAAGCATGACCTCGACGCATCCCTCAGCGACAACTTCGCTCCCAAGGCCAACTCCGCAACCGCAGTGAGTGAGCACCACGCAGGTAGGAGTGAGTCAGCAGCCTCTCATGCCAGGCAATACTCCGCCCAAGCCTACCAGCAGCTTCATCCACCGCAGCTAGCCGGAACAGCCGGTGTGACTCAGGTGCCACCACTAATGTCGCAGCTTCCGCCCGTACCGCAAAGTCACCCGCACCCACCATTGCCGCGGATGATGGGAGGTCAACACCCTGCACAAACCGCGGCCCATCCCCTCCCGCTGGCACCAGCTGCAATTACCAATACTGCTGCGGTCCCCACCACGCAGACCTATTGGAAGCCTCCACTGATGGCACTGCAGACACAGGGACCTCCAGCCCCGTCCCTTGGGATGACATTCTTCTCCATACCCTACACCACCTCACTGCCAGCTCCTCCTTCCTGGTACATGCATCAGCCGCATACGCACCCAGGCTCTCACATGCCCGCGAGGAAGCCTCCGGTGCAGATCCACCATGCAGGATATTCCGCGGGCCAGCCTAGCAATCTTCCCCCCTCACCTACTGCGACTGCATTGACAACTAACCGCAGCACCGTACCTCAACTACAGTACATCCGCTCCGAACCTGCAAATCTTCCGCGGTTGGACACCTTCAAGGGCACCCCAGGGAAGGATCCCTGGATCTGGCTGAAGCAAATCACATTCTACGCCAGCATTGGTCGGATCCCACCTGATCTCTGCCTAGCCACGGCGGAATTACACATTCAAGGAGCTGCGGCCGACTGGTACAATGTCCGTGCACCCTTCCTATCCTTTGAGGACTTTGGCAACGCCCTCATTGAACACTTCAAGCACCTTACGAAAGAGGAGGCCCTGCGAAACATCAAGAAGGAAGTCATGCGCAAAGACTAGGACATCCGCAGATTCCTAGACCAATTCCTCACATGGGCTTCCGTGGCCAAAAACCCGCAAGGAGAAGGTCTTCCGATGTGGGTCCTCCTACAGAACCTGATCCGCGCGCTCCCTGACGAGGTCAGCAGTCTTATGATTTCTGACCACTACCGCTCTCTCCACGACGCGGTGCAAGACGTTACGGCTATATCCACTCGTCAGCGGTCTACTCGCGAGCATGAGAGTGGAGACACCCACGCATTGCCCGCCACACAAAGTGAGCCTCCGCAACAGCAGAAGCCCAAGGCTTGCTACACCTGCCAAAGCCTGGAACACATTGCACGAGACTATCCCCGCAAATGACAGGCAGCTCCGCGTCCTGACCCTGTCCCTCAGGACCCCATGATCCAGCAATGGCACCAATACTACAACCAGCCGTGGCCAGGTCCGCAGCAGCAGCCGCAGCAGCAGCAACAGCAACACCAACCGCGCCCGCCTCCACCCGGTCAAACCCAGACGGGACAAGGCCTCTTGTCAAACCCTCAAGCAGCTGCGAATCCTCCCGCCGGTGCACGCAACGTCAAATTGGGCCTGCCCATGGCTGAGCACGAGACCACAGAAGTGCCTCCCACGCCGGAGGAAGCGGCACTCATCACGCAGGCCCGCACAATCAGGCTCCGCGGATGGGACATGCAGGCGGCCACGCGACTTAGAGTGATCTGCGTCGGAAGGCAGAAGCTGTCGAGGCCCGGCTGCAGGACGCCGTTGCCGCCCGTTCAGTGCGCCCCCCCAAGAAGCACCGCACCGCACACCCTGGGCCAGTAGTCGACCTACCCGTGACGGCCATCCCATCTGCTTCCCCTACCACTTCCCCTGCTGCCTCAGATTCCGCGGACCCGGTGGAAAAGCTCTTCACCACCCCCATTGCGTCCGTGAACTTCTTTGACTTCCTTTGCATTCATCCTGAACTGGCTCCGTAGCTTCAGGAGGAATTCACTAGAGCCAACAATCGCCTCCAGGCTATCGGCATCTCCCTCACCTGTATCACTCCGCCCCATGGCACCCAGAACACTCGACGGATCATAGCGGAAGCCCCACCAGCCTTGACCATAGAGGAAGTGGACTGGGGATGGGCGCCACAGCCCTTGGAACCACCCCGACGCGATGATCGCCACTACGAGGTTGCTTGCTATGTGGTCTGGATCTGTGGCCGGAAGTTCCTTGCCATAATCGACACCGGTGCGACACATACCACGGTAGCCCTCCGCGTTCTCTGCCTGGTCGGATGGGCGGACCACATCCTTCCTACGAGTCGGCTGTTCAGCAACGCGGCGGGAGGACTGGACTGTGGGGATGGAGAGGTGCATGGACTACCCTTGCAGGTAGGGTCTCTCTATGGGCCAGTAGATGTCCAAATCACACAGGCCCGGACATACGACGCTCTCCTGGGCATGGACTACCTGTTGAATATGTTTTGCCCCTTGTTCAGTCGTGTACGACGGATCACGAATGCTCTGCCCCTTGTGGAGGTATGACCCCTGGATTTGTTGTAGGGTGACTCAACTATGCTCTGTCTCATGTGAGATATGACCTGTTAGTACACCATGTAGGTGAGCGGTGAACTTGGCCATTTTGTTGTTTTGGCCAAGTGAGAGGTCATGAGTTCGATCCTGGCACCATGCACATCTTGGTTGTTTTAGAAGCTTCCAAGAAAGAAAGTCCATTGCTTCTGGGAAACAACATGGCTGATCATTCACCTTGGCACAAGGATGCTTATGTGTCAAGCCCACAGCGCAAGTCTCTTGGTGATGTGGCAGGGTCAAGCCACTTCTCAGGAATGTACTTTTGAGTTCTAGGACTCGACAGACAGCTATAAAAGGACTTGTCTTGCATGCTGATCAATGAACCCTTGCTTGATGCTCTCTTGTGTATTGACGACTTGAGCTCATCTTGAGATGTAATGCTAAGGCGTTAGTACTCTTGAAGGTGAAGTGTATGCCTGATTAAGTTTGGGGTGCACGACACATACCTGCAAAGGAAGAAGGTGTAAAAACCTTTGTGAGCTTTT
>SZWC01024772.1:19226-32291 GCA_023375785.1 Penium margaritaceum | reverse complement strand
TTGCGCTCAGCATATTCTGTGCTGGCTCAAGACAGCCGCACCTCCCACGCTTGTTGCCCTGCTCGCCATCAAGAATGGTGCCACCCCTGAGTTCACTGACATCTTAGTCCCCTATGGCCTCCCCATCCTTGAGGCGCTGGCAGCCCAGGGCGCTCTGATGACCTGGGCGTACAACCTCTTCCTCAACGTCGAAAAAGCATATCAGAACACATAGCTTCTGTGCTATAGCTCTTTTGTAATCGTAGCCACCACCTCTGGTGGCTCTTCCACCCCTTCCAACGGCACTCCCTCCTCAGGAAACACCAATGGCAAAGTAAAGAAGAAGGGAAATGGGCAAAGGGAATCAGTCCTCCTCCAAAGGCTCTACCCTGATGTACCACAACTGCGGCTAGACGGTGCACGGGTGCTACACATGCCCCATCCCTCCTAACGAGGCCTGCATTCTCGTCTCCATGCACCGTGAGTGTGATTGCCGCCTTGGCACCTCCGCTACTTCCACCTACACTCCCTTTTCTTCTAGCAACAATGTGGCTACCACCTACTCCACGGCGCTTCCGTCCTCCTTGCAATCGGCTCTTCAGCCTCGACCGCGACTTCTATCGTCTCTTTTCCATCAGTAGCAGCACTAGTTGTATGCTCCACCGCAGCCATCTCCATACGCTCAACCACTATAGCAACAACATAATGCTCCTTCACAGCCGTTGTACTACCCCTAGCCTTCGTCCCAGTGGAGCTCATATCCCCCCTCTGGAGTTGCAACCCCGCTCTCCGTGGCGCCCATCAACTCTGCCACTCTAGTATTCAAGCAACAGAGTTTCGTTACCACTCAACTCGGCATCACATGAGAGACTCACTAGCATTCAAATGCAATTGGAATCACGTCAAAAGATAGATGAATGAGTGTCCTAGCCTTGAAAATACATGGTTTCAGTTCTTGAAAAAAACTAAGTGTCTAAGGGTAGCGAGTAAGAGAGAGGAAGAGCGAGGCTCGACTTTTGATCCTCACGTGGCCAGCGTGCTGATGAGCAATCGAGCAAGGGGAGCCTGCCTTGCTTACTCGCTCGCTGCCTTGGTAGAGGGCAAACTCACCCTTGATGTCAATCCTTCCCAAATTTCCTATATGCCCTGTTAAAGCTAGGTACCTAACAAAACACAAGCAAACCCGGGTCCTGAGGTGAGTAAAACAATGCACACACAGAGTAGGGAAATTCTAAAAAATTAAGAATAATCAACGATGGAATAAATCTTCAGTCTTTGATGCCGATGGGAGAAGATTGGAGCGACCAGTCTGGGTAGAGGGCATGGGACCACACCGAGAGGAGTCAGGTAGCCTGAGGGCGATCTCAATGCGCAATCCTTTGAGAGTACTTGGTCACATTGTGATTTTCCACTGATCTCAGGATCACCATGCCCTGCGCACCCGAGGACACATGTGTGAGAAAGAAAGAGGACATTGAGCTTCATCAAACTGCCTCCCTAGGGAATTACAAGATGTGTAAGTACTAGTCGAGAGGTCTAATATTGCCACACTGAGATAGACCTCCGAGGTGATCTCAGGGAAGCCATACGTTGCTCTTTGGAGCCGGCTTTGGATGATGTCGCATTGCTGGATGACTGGCATGACTATTTTGCATCAGTCCTGTGCGCTTAGCTTGCGACCTCCATCCCCCTTCCCGCTTCTTGTTTTGCCGCTCATTGTAATCTCATAGCCTCCGTTCGCAACCCTGATGGCACTTGGATCATTGACTCTGGTGCCACGCATCACATGACGTCTTGTTGACAGCGTTCAGTATCCTGAGGTCCGTTGACAATGTTCAAAGTGCCCGGATGGGGTCCGGGCGTATCCTCCCGGTCCGCGGTGTTGGTGTTTTTCGCTTTAGTGGTCCGTCTGGTCACGTCTTCATGATTGACGTGCTGTATGTGCTGGGTTTGGAACTTAGCCTCCTATCTGTCACGCCTCTCAGCCTCATGAGCATGGATGATCGTAAAATCGTGTGGCATTGGCACTGTCTCACTCCGCCAGTTCGGTCAGGTCATGTTCTCTGCTGTCTTTCGTGACAACCTCTGGCACGTCACCCGCCTTCCTTCATACATCTCCCCTCCCTCATCGGACACTCTTCATGTGTTTGTCACCAGTGTTCTTTCCCCCAAGCATGTCCACCTTCTCCATCGTCGCATGTGCCACGTAAACTCTGATGCTGTCAATAGCATGCTCCGAACCCAATCCCCGCTCGGACTTCATCTCTCCGCCTTACAGTGGCCTTGTCGCACCGAGTGCATCAACTTCGCCCAGTGTAAGATGCAGAGATCTTCCTGTCCTGTTTCCTCCTCTCGGGCTACCAACCCGTTGGAGCTCGCCCACTTGGACCTTTGCTAGCCCTTTGCTTGTGGCATCTGATGTCGAGGGTGGTGAGTACGTGATGAACCTCATGAATGACTACCCCTGCTTTCGCTAGGTCATCTGTCTCTGTCGAAAGAGCAACGTGGCATTTGCCATACATGCCTGGCACCTCGTGACTGCCTCCTTTCTTTAAGCCATGTCTTACATGACCTGGGTGTGGAACCGAGTTCTTCATTGTCTCCTTGTCCACCAGGCCACGCCATACACATTATGGCGCAATCAGCGACTCATCTTCAGCCTACTTGTGTCTCGGGGATGCGTCCCTAATGTCTGGCTCGTCGAGGACCAGCGTGATGGCAAGCTTGTCCCTCACGGCCGTCTTTGCACCTTTGTTGGTGTCTCACGTCAGTCCAAGGCCTAGCGCTTCTCGGACCCAGTACGGCATCGCATCATTGAGTCCCGCGATGCCCTGTTATTTGAGGATCCCTTTCCTTGCGACCTCCCTTGCGTACAGTCTGCCTCCTCTCTGCTCCCATTGCTGCCGTCTCGTGGGGGGGGGATTCTTGTTGTACCTCCACTCTAGCCCCAGAGGCACCGATCATCCCACCTGCATCCACGTCCCCGGCATCGGATTACTCGGATGCTCCTCTCACGCCATCCACCTCACCAAGCAGTTCCGCTTCTGGTGATGCCGCACACCTAGAGACGGAGACGGAGTCCTTTGCTCAGTCACTCGCCCAGCTTGGCCCCCTGACTGACCCTCCTCCGGCCTTTGATGCACCCGTCCCCATGGATTCTTCCGCGCCTAGCAGTGCTTCGACATCAGAGCACCTACCTCCGCCTTGTCACCTCATCCTCGCTGGACTCCCTATACCGTCATTGGCACCTCAGTGTACCAGGTCTACTCCCGTGCTCCAAGTGGCATCCTCTAGCCCCATAAGCCAACGTCTCCCCTCGGTCCTTGAACCAAGGCCCCTTATCCAACCTCCAGCACACCCGTTAACGCAATTTCCTCCCCTCCCATGGTTGTGAGCGGTGAGCTTGGCAACAAGGTCCTTGGCCTGATGACCCTTGGCCTCGTTGCTTAGGAAATTCACCCAAGCTCGGCTCTGGGCTCTCATCTCCCTAGAGCATGGCCGTGCGGTCTGCGCCACCTTGGCTCGGGCTCATGCAGGACTTTGAGTGGCCCGTGTGTTGACGACACTGCCCTCCTCACTGGCACCCAACCCACAGAGCCTACGTGAGGCCCGTGCCGCTCCAGACGCAGGCCACTGGAAGGCTGCTTGTCAAAAGGAGCCATTAACGAGAACGCTATGTACAAGCTCGTGGAGCTTCCCCCTGGCATGAAGGCCATCGGGACGAAGTGTTTTTTTCACCGGAAGTGGAAGCCTGATGGCACTCTAGATAAGCACAAGTCCTGGGTCACCACCAAGGGCTTCTCCCAAGTTATTGGAGTTGACTTTGACCTTGTATTTGCTCCGTTTGGTCGTTTCACCACCAGCCGGACACTTTTCAACCTAGTCGCACAGCATTATTGGGATCTCCATCAGATGGATGTGAGAAATGCCTTTCTTCACAGTGCTCTCGATGGCGAGGACCTCTACATGGTCAAGCCCCCTCGATTTGAGGATGGGACGGGCCGAGTCTGGCACCTGCAAAAGGCCTTGTATGGCCTCACGATGTCTCCTCAAAGCTAGAACATCCAGATCAGCCATACCCTTCTAAGGGGCAGATTCATCCGTAGCACTGCAGACCAGGCACTCTTTATCACCCCTCCTTGGACTCCCTTTACTGCGTTCCTTGTCTACGTAAAAGACCTAATCATTACGTCTCCTGACTTTGCCGCTGTCGAGTGGGCAAAGGAGTTGCTGAAGGCGATGTACAAGATGAAGGATTTTGGGCCGGAACAAGTGTTCCTTGGCATGGAGATTGAGCGCAATCTCACGTACGACAATGTGCAGGTACATTAGGCACCGTACGTTCAGACTCTATTTGACTGTTTTGCTGATCTCCTGACGACTGTCCCCAACGCTTCCACCACAATGATCCTAGATGGGCAAACGAAGCTGAAGGCTATTGAAGCCAGCACCATGGGTGCAGCTATGGATATCACAGCTTTCCTCTGCGTCATAGGGTCACTCATGTTTCTCGCCACCACCACTCGTGCCGACATTGCCTTTGCTGTGAATTTCCTAGCCCAGCTCTCATAGGATCCACACCAGGTGCACCTTGATGAAGCTATCCGTGTGTTACGGTATGTGGTCTCCACCCCACATCGAGGCCTCACTTTCTATCGTCAGCCGTCCGTGGTGGCCGTGGTTACACTAACAGTGACTTGATATGGAGCCCGGATGGGAAGAGCCGCAATGGTTGGATCTTTCTCATCGAGGACATGGTAGTGTCATGGAGTAGCGTGAAGGAAGGGTGTGTTGAATGTAGCACAACAGTGGCAGATTATGTGGCTTTGGGTGCTGGTGTATGTGAAAGTGTGTGGCTGAATTTCTTGTTGGGTGAATTGCATCAGCATGTGTCATCCATCACCTTGCATTATGACAACGAGAGTGTTGCCTCAAATGCTGACAATGATGGCATCCACCATGCATGCACGAAGCACATCAATTTGGAGTATCACTATGTACATTCCTTGTTGCATGAGGGCAGCATTCACATTGTGTGGGTTGAGACTGTGAAGTAGTTGGCTGACATCCTCACCAAGGCACTGAGGTGCAACTCTTGAGTATGGCCGGTTTGCTTCCTGGAATGGATGTGGTGTGACTCTTTCACTTGCATGAGTTCCCGATACTCATCCTCTTTGCACATGTGATTTGTCTTCTTTTGCTCTTGCACTAAGTGTTGGGCTAAGGAGTATAGGGGAGCATTACATATGCATCTTCATGTACACTGATGCCTTTGGATCATGAAGGAGTGTTGTTGTGTTGTTTGTTCACTGCTTCACTGACTCATACCGTGACCTCTCGCCTCGTGTGCATGCTCATGTGGATGATTGACTAGATGGACGTTGATGACAACGGGGCGCTGTTTGTTGGGGTGGACATGTTGCCATGAAGGCGAGTCATGCTTCTGAAGTTGTACTCTCAAATGGCCAACTCCATTGGCGGCAACCCTTGGATGTCATGTCGTCAGTAGTCGTAGATTGCCCTCAGGAGTAGTGTAGCCGGCGCCCGAGTTCGGGGAGGCGTAACTCCATGTAGCTGTTTTTCTTACTGATTCTGACTGCACGACTTTGTTCACAGCGTGCCTATTGTCAATGCGTTGGGTAGCAACAGTCTAGAAAACCAGTCTCGACATGGGAGGCCGCCAACCGCTCTTGGTTTTGTAACCAAGATAACATATCACTCTTGAACGAGGGATCCACACTTTTAGGTTCGTTCAGTTTGCAACCTCATGAAGTCTGCATGAAGGTCATCAGTGTCTACCCTTGGTTGGACACTTTGTGAGGAGTCTCAAAGGCAATAAATGTAAATAGATGCATGCAGGATCCATGCTTTTATGCTCTTTGAGCTTTGCTAATGCTTCTGCTTGCAGTGGCTCCACAGGAGCCAACCTCAACCTACAGTCCTATGTGGCGTGTTATGAGACCGCCAAATGTCATCCTCAAGGCAGGCTCTAGTAAGCTTCCTAGAAGCTTCTTGTTCCATTTTGGGCCACAGAGAAAGTTGCAGCATTGCGGGGTTTGAACCCACAACTCATGAGCTCCGGTGCCTGTCCCAACTAGGCCTCGAAGGTGTCTTTCCTATGATGATCCCAGGGTATATACCCATTACGGGCAGTGCATTCTAAGCCTATCTCAGAACAGACCAGGAGGAAATACCCCACAGATTAGTTCATGCCTTGTCTATTCGTGCAACCAGCCAGCCAACTAGCCTGTGGACAAGGCGCATACTATTTTGTTCACTAGGCTCCATCCATGCCTTGGGGCTCACCCTTCCTCCGCCGCACACCTCATGTCAAAGTCACAAATGGCCGCATATTGTAAGTCGCTCTCCAACGGCTTGGTCATGCAGTCAGCAAGCATGCTCTTAGTTTTGTAGTGTTGCAAGGACAGCATGTTCTTCATGATCAGGTCACGTGAGTAGTGGTAACGTATGTCGATGTGGTTTGTTTGCCGGGAGATGATCTCATCTTCAGCCATCCAAATGGCGCTCATGCTGTCCACGTGTACGATAGTGGCTTCTTTCTGCAGCACTGTCATTTTGCCAAGCAAGCTGCGCAACCACTGAGTCTCCTTGCATAATTCAGACAAAACAACGTACTCTGCCTCAGCCGTAGACACATAAGCACAATCGTGCTTCCTGCTCGCCCATGAGGTGGCAACGCCATTCAAGATGCATACGTATCTAGAGGTGGATTTGCGTTCATCATTATTTCCTCCCCAGTCGGCATTCGTGTAGCACTTTAGGCAGAGGGGATCCGTACCTTCTTGGCCTCCAAGGACGAGGCCTATGTGACGTGTCTTCTGTAGGTAGCACAAGATACGCTTGATTTCTTGCAAATTTTGTGGCCCTGGGTTGGTCACGAACTTGCTCACTTGTCCCACAATGTAGCAGATGTTAGGACAAGTCCCTGCCATGGCATACATGATGCTACCCACGGCGGACTGGTAGGGGATGTCGTGCATCTCCCTTTGTTCTGTTTCGTTTCTTGGGGACGTAGAGGCCTCAACTTTGTATGGGTCATCATTGGGGTGCCGACAATTTTAAAGTCTTCCATACGATAGCACTTTAGTACCTCGCCAAAGTAATTGAAATGGTTGAGTTTGATGGTTTCTGCTGCTTGGTTGCAGTGGATGGCAATCACGAGGTAGAACTCAAGAGGACCCATGTCCTTCATCTTGAACCTTTTGCTAAGGTCAGACTTGAGCTCATCCAGCAGCTCGACCAAAGATGAGAAGATGATCAAATCATCCACACACACTGCAAACAACATCAACCCTCTCTCATCATCGCGCATGTACATGCTTGGGTAATTCTGGCAAGGGAGAGACTGGCCATGAAAATGTCAATCTCTATGTACCACATCCTTGGGGCCTGTTTCAGCTCATAGGGTGCTTTCACCAACTTGCACACCTTGGCCTTGGGAGCTTTGACTCCTTTGGGCACCTCCATCAGTACATCCTTGTCGAGCTTCCTGTTAAGGAAATCTGTGGTGACATTCATCTAGTGTATTTCTATGTTCTTTACAACTCCAATGGCAAGGAGAGACCGGATGGAGGAAACGTTCGCAATGGGCACAAACGTCTCATCGTACTCAGAGCCTGGGCGTTGAGAAAACCCCTTAGCCACTATCCTCACCTTTAACTTTTTGATGCTGTTGTCTTTCTTCTTATTCACTCGGAGGACCCACTTGGATCCCACCACGTGGACCTTGTCGGGTCTATCCACCCACACCCACGTGCCGTTCTCATTAGTGGATGCAAACTCGATGTCCACCGCCTCCTTCCACTTGGCCGCATCCGGGCCGTTCTTCGCGTCCGCCACTGTGGATGGCTCTCCTTCAGCCATGCACAAATAGGTAAGGTTGGTCCAATCGTCCTCATACCGCAAAGGTTCTTTCTTTGGTGGCAAAATGCGCCGGGGTGTTGGTGTTGTTTCCTACTCTACTACTCGGACTATCACAGGTGGTAGTGTGTCATGGTCATCGTCGGAAGAGTTGTGGGACTCCAAGTCAAACTCGGGAGCGTTAGACACCTCAGTATCTGTGTTCATGTCAGATTTTGCATCATCCTGCGCACCTGCTCTCCTATTCCCATCACTTGCTGGCAAAACAAGCCAGTTGTTGGGTACTTGTTCTCTGGACTTAAGCAACACTACCCACTCTCCTACCTTGGGAGTGAGGATTAGGTCTAGTAGCTCTCCCTTTCCAAGAGTATGTTTATCAAAATCGACGTCGTGGCTCCTCACGAGCTTGCCTGTTGCCTGGTCCCAAAGCCGATAGGCTTTGTGTGATGTGTCCTACCCAACCATGATACACTTCTTCGAATGTGTGTCCAACTTGATTCCACCTTCTCCACACTAGATCTTAACCCATGCAGCTGATCCTGAACACCTTCAGATGAGAGGCATTGGGTTTCTTTCCCGACCATACTTCATGTGGGGTCTTCAACTGCTTCTTATGCTCCTTTCCATGCTTTCGTAAGGTGGTTGCTGATGTGATGTTCAAGAGGTAGGAGGCCGTTTGTGTTGCTTTAGCCCAAAAGCAAGGTCGGAGTTTGGCATAGAAGAGCATGCTTTGCACCATGCCGAGCAGGGAATGGTTCATCCTCTCAGCCACATTGTTGCTTTGGGGGTTGTAAGGGGTGGTTTGCTCGTGGAGGATGCCATGATGCTTGACCCAGGGCTTGCATGCCTGGTACTGACCCTCGTTGTCACTTCCGAGAATCTTCACCTTCTTCGACATTTGGCACTCTACCATGGAGACAAACTCGAGGAGCTTCTCCTTGACCTCTCCCTTGGTTTAGAGGAAGTATATCCACAACTTGCGGTTATGGTCGTTGATGAAGGTCAGGAAGTA
This sequence comes from Penium margaritaceum, assembly GCA_023375785.1. Lineage (NCBI taxonomy): Eukaryota > Viridiplantae > Streptophyta > Zygnematophyceae > Desmidiales > Peniaceae > Penium > Penium margaritaceum. Next base: position 23,419 of record SZWC01024772.1, on the reverse strand, counting down.
CTTACTTCCTCCGTTAGACGTCGTGCAAAAGGGTCCGCACATGTCACTGTGGATCAAGTCCAAGACACTCTCCACTTGTTGACCTCCTTTCCTAAATGGCTTCTTCTTGTTGGAAAAGGAGCCATCTGGCTCAGTTTCAGGTCCACAAGAGCAAGTTCCAGGAAACTACCAGATGCTTGCTCCGACCATCAATACAACTTCGCCATTGGAAGAATTAGGTGGCAAAATGTCTACAGTCCAATTTTCAGACCGGTCCAACAGTCAGATTGTGAGATGAATTTTCAAAATTTCCGGGGTCATTCACCGCCAGTATCTGGGTGACCATGGGCGATGGCTCCATGCCTTAGCCTGAGAAAAAAAGGAGGCAAGAGGTCTAGGGTCAAGACCTGATGGGAGAAATATGCAAAAGGTCCTAGATTCTTGGGTTGCCTTGTCAAAGAATGCTGACTAGGAAAAAAGGTACCTCTCCTTAATTTTTAGGTGAGGTGAGATCCTTGTGTGCTAGCCATGGACACATGGCGATTCTCCATGGGATTGTGGGTTATTTGACCACTATGAGTGTGCCATGAGAGCATTTTCTAGCTCTCTAGGTCGTGTGTAAGTGGTCAGCCTGATTGTTAGGCTGATTTCCTCTCTTGTGTGAGATTATAAACTCAAATGTGTGAGCCTTAGCCTCCATGGCTAAGTGGTGTGGCTTGGGAGAGGGCTGACTTGCCCAAGCTCTAGCTCTATATGTACTCCATCATTTTGAGTGATTCAACAACCATTCTTCAGCACAAGTGATGCCCTTTCAGTCCCACATGTTTGCCGCTCCAAGTCTCTCTCTCTCCTCCAGTTCCAACACTTCTTTGCCTTCTCTCAAAGGCATGGTTCACACAAAGTACACCCTTTTCCATGCTTCATGGTGCATTCTTCCATTTTGCGGACCAACTCTTGCTCCTACATTTTCTGCACCACGCTATTGGCCACGTGGCCAAATTTCCAGTGCCGTAGCTCAATGTTGGTGTCCTTGGTTGATGTGGCGTTTGCAGTGGTCGCCGGCGGTGCATCCTTTGGCTTTGGTGCAACTGTCTTGGTGGCAAATGCTAGTCCCTCATCTGGCGCCTTGCTGACTTTGGTTTGAAGCACGTAGAGGCCACATACACTTGAAACTTGAAACATGAGGTTGTCTTTGGTATACACAATCTTGATGTCCTTGTTTTTCAGGGCCACAGCTTCCTTGTTGGTGAACACCACGATCATATTATTCTCGGTGATAAATGAGACTGACAATAGGTTTGTTGCAAAGGAGGGCATGTGCACCACCTTTCGTAGATTGACCTCCTTCTCAGTACCGTTCACGTTGAATTTGATCACCTTGTCCCCTTTGCCCATGGCTCGGACGACACCGCCGTTTGCACAATTTATGTGAATGTCAGATTCAACCATGGAGACAAATGCACCCTTCTCTTTTGAGGGTTGGTGGTTGGTTCTCGAGTCAAGGGAAAATGCCGTGAACCGAAGGAGCGTTGGGCCCTTCATGGAAAACCCTTCATCTATCATGTTGGTGAGCTCCTTCTTCTCCTTCCCACCCTTGTTCTCAACTTCTTTCTTGGGACTATGGCAGTCTCTAGCCCAATGCCTAGCCTTGCCACAGTTGTGACAGTTGACGGGCTTCTTGGAACACTTCCCACCACCATTTCCTTTTCCTCTTGTGCCAATCCTTCCGCTGTTGCCTTGACCGGAGAAGGAGCTTGCACCTTGTCCACCAAAGTGAGAGGCATAGGCTAAACAGTTTGCCTCACTGCCACTACGTGGCATGGACTCGTTGCGGACGTGGTTTGGCGACAACCTCATGCCTCAGGCGACATACCTCAATACGGTGATCAAGGACCCCCAGCTTTCCAGTAGCACCATCAGAAGGATCATGGCACACATGTTGGAGTCGATTTTCCATTCCATTTCCCGGACCTCTACCCGCATGTTGTCCAATGACAGCAAAATGCGGGTATAGATGCTCCTTTACTCACCCTCATCGATAGCAACATTTGGAAGATGAAGAGTTTGTTTTCTAGGACGTTTGATTGATGCACCCGTTAGAGTTTTGTGTTGGCCTCGGTGGCCGACGTGCATCGTGTGATGTGGGGGTGTTGAGTCTCGTTGATGAACGTCACAAGTATGGCGAGAGCCATGTTGTTCTTTGTTGTCCATGATGCAAGGTCAGCCACATGCGTAGCCAGTATCGCACTAGCGGGTGCTGTCTTAGTCACTTTCAGGATGTCGAGGTAGCCACGCACGTTCATGACAATCCAAAATTGCCATTTCCACAAGGGAAAACATGTCCTCGTAAACTTGGACATACTCGCACGAGGCGGGCTTGAGTCATATTCGCCATTTTTGGCGGTTGCTTGTCTTCTCTGCTCCGCATCTACTCTGTTCATTGAGGCCGATGAGGTTGATGAGGCTACTCAGTGCGACCGTTGCCAAAGATGCAATTGATCTGTTGCATACTCCTCTTGCCGATGATCGCCTAAGGTGATGGTGTCGTCGTGATAAAATAAACTCGAGGCCATACCATCTTCTAAAAGGATAGAGCTTTATCCCGTTGGGGCTCGAGGGTCTTGCCCAAGGTGGAGATAGCTATTCCTCGTCCCCTAGTCCGCCACATGCGTGCACCCTATCTGAAGAGTCCAATGGAGTAGATGGAGCAGATTGGAGATGTCTGATCTTTGTGTCCCAATTCTACCTGTGCGCCCTGCAAGACCACGAGCGAGTGGGTCTTGCAAGCGTGCCTTTGAACCAAAAGAATGGGCCCACAACCCATTGTTAATAGACCAAATAGCAATGCTCTAAAAAATGGGTCTTGACATGGGAGGCCGCCAACCGCTCCTTGTCTTGCAACCAAGATAACATATCACCCTCGAACGAGGGATCCACACTTTAAGTTCGCTCACTTTTCAGGCTCACGAAGTCCGCATGAAGGTCTTTAGTTTCTACCCTTGGTTGTACACTGTGAGGTGTCTCAAATGCAAGAACTATAAATGGATGCATGCAGGGTATAAGATTTCATGCTTGCACAACTTTGCTAATGCTTTTGCTCGCAATGGCTCCATAGGAACCAACCTCAACCTAAAGTCCTACATGGTGCATCCTAAGACTGCCAAGTGTCATACTCAAGGTAGGATCTAGTAAGCTTCCTACAAGCTTCTTGTCCCATTTTGGGCCACAAAGAAAATTGCAGACGTTGCAGGGTTTGAACCCAAGACCCATGAGATTTGGTGCCTGTCTCAACTAGGCCACAAAGGTGTCTTGCCTATTACTATCTCAAGGGGGCATACCCATTACGGAAATGCATTCCTGGCCGATCTCAGAACAGACCAAGGGGACATACTCTACAGAGCAATGCATGCCTTGACTCTCCATGCAGCCAGTTAGCAAGTAATCAACGTGCATACCACTCAATATTTGTTTTGGTATGGTCCAGTTTTCCGGCAAAAGGGACAACGGCGGGGTTTTGGGCTGTTTGGTGTCTGGCAAGGCTCACCGAGGAGATTCTGTTGAGCAGGTTAATGCTAGGATTTTCCTGTTTGGCTGGCTTTCTAAGTAACAAGCCTCACAGAGCTGAGGTGAGGCTAGAAGTGAGAGGGGTCTCAATCAGTTGCTCATTCTTCACTCCTACCCAGTTATTGCTTCATTCAGCTACAGTTCTGAGACTAACTCTGGCACGTGCATTTCTCAGTAAAAAAACCAAAGCTCTCAGAATTAGACTCTAGTACAGCAGACTAACGAGCAGTAAAGCCGCTGTCTCTTGGCGACAAAGGCAAGCAATGAGCATGGGTTCCTGCAAGCTGCACCAACGACGCTACTGCCCCGACAGGCGCACTAGGTAGTTTCCAATTGGGATAACCCGGGCGTGTGGTCCCGAAGGATTTGCAACTCGGCATCACTCATCTGTTGCATGCATGACTGAAAAGATACTCAAACCACATTAACCATGAGCGTATGTGAATGCATGCTTTCCTTCGTTTCATGTGTCTCAAGTCATGGAACAAGAATATCAAGCATGTTAACCTTACTCATTCTAGTCTATCTATCAACAAGAAGAACCAGTATCGTGTGCTCCATGGCATGCACATCAGCATTGTATCCATGTCAATCACTCGCTGTGTGTGTGTGTATGTGTGTGTGTGTGTGTGTGTGTGTGTGTGTGTGTG
>SZWC01024771.1:15302-36677 GCA_023375785.1 Penium margaritaceum | reverse complement strand
TGTAACACTTACGCAAATGACGTGTTACATCGTCATTTGCATCTATGATGTAACACTTATGCAAATGACGTGTTACATTGTCATTTGCATCTGTGATGTAACACTTATGCAAATGATGTGTTACATCTTCGTTTGCATCTATGATATAACACTTATGCAAATGACGTGTTACATCGTCATTTGCATCAATGATGTAACACTTATGCAAATGACGTGTCACATCGTCATTTGCATCAATGATGTAACACTTATGCAAATGACGTGTCACATCGTCATTTGCATCTATGATGTAACACTGATGCAAATGACGTGTTACATTGTCGTTTGCATCTATGATATATCACTTATGCAAATGACGTGTTACATCGTCGTTTGCATCTATGATGTAACACTTATGCAAATGACATGTTACATCGTCGTTTGCATCTATGATGTAACACTTATGCAAATGACGTGTTACATTGTCGTTTGCATCTATGATATAACACTTATGCAAATGACGTGTTACATCGTCGTTTCCATCTATGATGTAACACTTATGCAAATGACGTGTTATATTGTCATTTGCATCTATGATGTAACACTTATGTAAATGACGTGTTACATCGTCGTTTCCATCTATGATGTAACACTTATGCAAATGACGTGTTATATTGTCATTTGCATCTATGATGTAACACTTATGTAAATGACGTGTTACATCGTCGTTTCCATCTATGATGTAACACTTATGCAAATGACGTGTTATATTGTCATTTGCATCTATGATGTAACACTTATGTAAATGACGTGTTACATCGTCGTTTCCATCTATGATGTAACACTTATGCAAATGACGTGTTATATTGTCATTTGCATCTATGATGTAACACTTATGTAAATGACGTGTTACATCGTCGTTTCCATCTATGATGTAACACTTATGCAAATGACGTGTTATATTGTCATTTGCATCTATGATGTAACACTTATGTAAATGACGTGTTACATCGTCGTTTCCATCTATGATGTAACACTTATGCAAATGACGTGTTATATTGTCATTTGCATCTATGATGTAACACTTATGTAAATGACGTGTTACATCGTCGTTTCCATCTATGATGTAACACTTATGCAAATGACGTGTTATATTGTCATTTGCATCTATGATGTAACACTTATGTAAATGACGTGTTACATCGTCGTTTCCATCTATGATGTAACACTTATGCAAATGACGTGTTATATTGTCATTTGCATCTATGATGTAACACTTATGTAAATGACGTGTTACATCGTCGTTTCCATCTATGATGTAACACTTATGCAAATGACGTGTTATATTGTCATTTGCATCTATGATGTAACACTTATGTAAATGACGTGTTACATCGTCGTTTCCATCTATGATGTAACACTTATGCAAATGACGTGTTATATTGTCATTTGCATCTATGATGTAACACTTATGTAAATGACGTGTTACATCGTCGTTTCCATCTATGATGTAACACTTATGCAAATGACGTGTTATATTGTCATTTGCATCTATGATGTAACACTTATGTAAATGACGTGTTACATCGTCGTTTCCATCTATGATGTAACACTTATGCAAATGACGTGTTATATTGTCATTTGCATCTATGATGTAACACTTATGTAAATGACGTGTTACATCGTCGTTTCCATCTATGATGTAACACTTATGCAAATGACGTGTTATATTGTCATTTGCATCTATGATGTAACACTTATGTAAATGACGTGTTACATCGTCGTTTCCATCTATGATGTAACACTTATGCAAATGACGTGTTATATTGTCATTTGCATCTATGATGTAACACTTATGTAAATGACGTGTTACATCGTCGTTTCCATCTATGATGTAACACTTATGCAAATGACGTGTTATATTGTCATTTGCATCTATGATGTAACACTTATGTAAATGACGTGTTACATCGTCGTTTCCATCTATGATGTAACACTTATGCAAATGACGTGTTATATTGTCATTTGCATCTATGATGTAACACTTATGTAAATGACGTGTTACATCGTCGTTTCCATCTATGATGTAACACTTATGCAAATGACGTGTTATATTGTCATTTGCATCTATGATGTAACACTTATGTAAATGACGTGTTACATCGTCGTTTCCATCTATGATGTAACACTTATGCAAATGACGTGTTATATTGTCATTTGCATCTATGATGTAACACTTATGTAAATGACGTGTTACATCGTCGTTTCCATCTATGATGTAACACTTATGCAAATGACGTGTTATATTGTCATTTGCATCTATGATGTAACACTTATGTAAATGACGTGTTACATCGTCGTTTCCATCTATGATGTAACACTTATGCAAATGACGTGTGACATCGTCGTTCGCATCTATGATGTAACACTTATGCAAATGACATGTTACATCGTCATTTGCATCTATGATGTAACACCTATGCAAATGATGTGTTACATCTTCATTTGCATCTATGATGTAACACTTATGCAAATGACGTGTTACATCGTCGTTTGCATCTATGATGTAACACTTATGCAAATGACGTGTTACATTGTCATTTGCATCTATGTTGTAACACTTATGCAAATGCCGTGTTACATTGTCATTTGCATCTATGATATAACACTTATGCGAATGACGTGTTACATCGTCGTTTGCATCTATGATGTAACACTTATGCAAATGACGTGTTACATTGTCATTTGCATCTATGCTGTAACACTTATGCAAATGACGTGTTACATTGTCCTTTTCATCTATGATATAACACTTATGCAAATGACGTGTTACATTGTCATTTGCATCTATGATGTAACACTTATGCAAATGATGTGTTACATCGTAGTTTGCATCTATGATGTAACACTTATGCAAATGACGTGTTACATCGTCATTTGCATCAATGATGTAACACTTATGCAAATGACGTGTTACATCGTCATTTGCATCTATGATGTAACAATGATGCAAATGACGTGTTACATCGTCGTTTGCATCTATGATGTAACACTTATGCAAATGACGTGTTACATCATCGTTTGCATCTATGATGTCACACTTATGCAAATGACGTGTTACATCGTCATTTGCATCTATGATGTAACACTTATGCAAATGACATGTTACATCGTCGTTTGCATCTATGATGTAACACTTATGCAAATGACATGTTACATCGTCGTTTGCATCTATGATGTAACACTTATGCAAATGACGTGTTACATCGTCATTTGCATCTATGATATAACACTTACGCAAATCACGTGTTACATCTTCGTTTGCATCTATGATGTAACACTTATGCAAATGATGTGTTACATCGTCATTTGCATCTATGATGTAACACTTATGCAAATGACGTGTTACATCGTCGTTTGCATCTATGATGTAACACTTATGCAAATGACGTGTGACATCGTCGTTCGCCTCTATGATGTAACACTTATGCAAATGACATGTTACATCGTCATTTGCATCTATGATGTAACACTTATGCAAATGTCATGTTACATTGTCATTTGCATCTATGATGTAACACTTATGCGAATGACGTGTTACATTGTCGTTTGCATCTATGATGTCACACTTAGGCAAATGACGTGTTACATTGTCATTTGCATCTATGCTGTAACACTTATGCAAATGACGTGTTACATTGTCGTCTGCATCTATGATGTAACACTTATGCAAATGACGTGTGACATCGTCGTTCGCCTCTATGATGTAACACTTATGCAAATGACATGTTACATCGTCATTTGCATCTATGATGTAACACTTATGCAAATGTCATGTTACATTGTCATTTGCATCTATGATGTAACACTTATGCGAATGACGTGTTACATTGTCGTTTGCATCTATGATGTCACACTTAGGCAAATGACGTGTTACATTGTCATTTGCATCTATGCTGTAACACTTATGCAAATGACGTGTTACATTGTCGTCTGCATCTATGATGTAACACTTATGCAAATGACGTGTGACATCGTCGTTCGCCTCTATGATGTAACACTTATGCAAATGACATGTTACATCGTCATTTGCATCTATGATGTAACACTTATGCAAATGTCATGTTACATTGTCATTTGCATCTATGATGTAACACTTATGCGAATGACGTGTTACATTGTCGTTTGCATCTATGATGTCACACTTAGGCAAATGACGTGTTACATTGTCATTTGCATCTATGCTGTAACACTTATGCAAATGACGTGTTACATTGTCGTCTGCATCTATGATGTAACACTTATGCAAATGACGTGTGACATCGTCGTTCGCCTCTATGATGTAACACTTATGCAAATGACATGTTACATCGTCATTTGCATCTATGATGTAACACTTATGCAAATGTCATGTTACATTGTCATTTGCATCTATGATGTAACACTTATGCGAATGACGTGTTACATTGTCGTTTGCATCTATGATGTCACACTTAGGCAAATGACGTGTTACATTGTCATTTGCATCTATGCTGTAACACTTATGCAAATGACGTGTTACATTGTCGTCTGCATCTATGATGTAACACTTATGCAAATGACGTGTGACATCGTCGTTCGCCTCTATGATGTAACACTTATGCAAATGACATGTTACATCGTCATTTGCATCTATGATGTAACACTTATGCAAATGTCATGTTACATTGTCATTTGCATCTATGATGTAACACTTATGCGAATGACGTGTTACATTGTCGTTTGCATCTATGATGTCACACTTAGGCAAATGACGTGTTACATTGTCATTTGCATCTATGCTGTAACACTTATGCAAATGACGTGTTACATTGTCGTCTGCATCTATGATGTAACACTTATGCAAATGACGTGTGACATCGTCGTTCGCCTCTATGATGTAACACTTATGCAAATGACATGTTACATCGTCATTTGCATCTATGATGTAACACTTATGCAAATGTCATGTTACATTGTCATTTGCATCTATGATGTAACACTTATGCGAATGACGTGTTACATTGTCGTTTGCATCTATGATGTCACACTTAGGCAAATGACGTGTTACATTGTCATTTGCATCTATGCTGTAACACTTATGCAAATGACGTGTTACATTGTCGTCTGCATCTATGATGTAACACTTATGCAAATGACGTGTGACATCGTCGTTCGCCTCTATGATGTAACACTTATGCAAATGACATGTTACATCGTCATTTGCATCTATGATGTAACACTTATGCAAATGTCATGTTACATTGTCATTTGCATCTATGATGTAACACTTATGCGAATGACGTGTTACATTGTCGTTTGCATCTATGATGTCACACTTAGGCAAATGACGTGTTACATTGTCATTTGCATCTATGCTGTAACACTTATGCAAATGACGTGTTACATTGTCGTCTGCATCTATGATGTAACACTTATGCAAATGACGTGTGACATCGTCGTTCGCATCTATGATGTAACACTTATGCAAATGACATGTTACATGGTCGTTTGCATCTATGATGTAACACTTCTGCAAACAACATGTTACATCGTCATTTGCATGTATGATGAAACACTTATGCAAATGATGTGTTACATCTTCATTTGCATCTATGATGTATCACTTATGCAAATGACGTGTTACATCGTCGTTTGCATCTATGATGTAACACTTATGCAAATGACGTGTTACATTGTCATTTGCATCTATGATGTAACACTTATGCAAATGACATGTTACATTGTCATTTGCATCTATGATGTAACACTTATGCAAATGACGTGTTACATTGTCATTTGCATCTATGATGTAACACTTATGCAAATGACATGTTACATTGTCATTTGCATCTATGATGTAACACTTATGCAAATGATGTGTTACATTTTCATTTGCATCTATGATGTAACACTTATGCAAATGATGTGTTACATCGTCGTTTGCATCTATGATGAAACACTTATGCAAATGACGTGTTACATTGTCATTTGCATCTATGATGTAACACTTATGCAAATGACGTGTTACATTGTCGTTTGCATCTATGATGTAACATTTATGCAAATGACGTGTTACATCGTCGTTTGCATCTATGATGTAAGACTTATGCAAATGACGTGTTACATCGTCATTTGCATCTATGATGTAACAATTATGCAAATGACATGTTACATCGTTGTTTGCATCTATGATGTAACACTTATGCAAATGACGTGTTACATCGTCATTTGCATCTATGATGTAACACTTATGCAAATGACGTGTTACATTCTCATTTGCATCTATGATGTAACACTTATGCAAATGACGTGTTACATCGTCGTTTGCATGCATGATGTAACACTTATGCAATTGACGTGTTACATCGTCATTTGCATCTATGATGTAACACTTATGCAAATGACATGTTACATCGTCATTTGCATCTATGATGTAACACTTATGCAAATGATGTGTTACATCGTCATTTCCATCTATGATGTAACACTTATGCAAATGATGTGTTACATCGTCATTTCCATCTATGATGTAACACTTATGCAAATGATGTGTTACATCGTCATTTCCATCTATGATGTAACACTTATGCAAATGATGTGTTACATCGTCATTTCCATCTATGATGTAACACTTATGCAAATGATGTGTTACATCGTCATTTCCATCTATGATGTAACACTTATGCAAATGATGTGTTACATCGTCATTTCCATCTATGATGTAACACTTATGCAAATGATGTGTTACATCGTCATTTCCATCTATGATGTAACACTTATGCAAATGATGTGTTACATCGTCATTTCCATCTATGATGTAACACTTATGCAAATGATGTGTTACATCGTCATTTCCATCTATGATGTAACACTTATGCAAATGATGTGTTACATCGTCATTTCCATCTATGATGTAACACTTATGCAAATGATGTGTTACATCGTCATTTCCATCTATGATGTAACACTTATGCAAATGATGTGTTACATCGTCATTTCCATCTATGATGTAACACTTATGCAAATGATGTGTTACATCGTCATTTCCATCTATGATGTAACACTTATGCAAATGATGTGTTACATCGTCATTTCCATCTATGATGTAACACTTATGCAAATGATGTGTTACATCGTCATTTCCATCTATGATGTAACACTTATGCAAATGATGTGTTACATCGTCATTTCCATCTATGATGTAACACTTATGCAAATGATGTGTTACATCGTCATTTCCATCTATGATGTAACACTTATGCAAATGATGTGTTACATCGTCATTTCCATCTATGATGTAACACTTATGCAAATGATGTGTTACATCGTCATTTCCATCTATGATGTAACACTTATGCAAATGATGTGTTACATCGTCATTTCCATCTATGATGTAACACTTATGCAAATGATGTGTTACATCGTCATTTCCATCTATGATGTAACACTTATGCAAATGATGTGTTACATCGTCATTTCCATCTATGATGTAACACTTATGCAAATGATGTGTTACATCGTCATTTCCATCTATGATGTAACACTTATGCAAATGATGTGTTACATCGTCATTTCCATCTATGATGTAACACTTATGCAAATGATGTGTTACATCGTCATTTCCATCTATGATGTAACACTTATGCAAATGATGTGTTACATCGTCATTTCCATCTATGATGTAACACTTATGCAAATGATGTGTTACATCGTCATTTCCATCTATGATGTAACACTTATGCAAATGATGTGTTACATCGTCATTTCCATCTATGATGTAACACTTATGCAAATGATGTGTTACATCGTCATTTCCATCTATGATGTAACACTTATGCAAATGATGTGTTACATCGTCATTTCCATCTATGATGTAACACTTATGCAAATGATGTGTTACATCGTCATTTCCATCTATGATGTAACACTTATGCAAATGATGTGTTACATCGTCATTTCCATCTATGATGTAACACTTATGCAAATGATGTGTTACATCGTCATTTCCATCTATGATGTAACACTTATGCAAATGATGTGTTACATCGTCATTTCCATCTATGATGTAACACTTATGCAAATGATGTGTTACATCGTCATTTCCATCTATGATGTAACACTTATGCAAATGATGTGTTACATCGTCATTTCCATCTATGATGTAACACTTATGCAAATGATGTGTTACATCGTCATTTCCATCTATGATGTAACACTTATGCAAATGACGTGTGACATCGTCATTTGCATCTATGATGTAACACTTACGCAAATGACGTGTTACATTGTCATTTGCATCTATGATGTAACACTTATGCAAATGACGTGTTACATTGTCATTTGCATCTATGATGTAATACTTATGCAAATGACGTGTTACATCGTCATTTGCATCTATGATGTAACACTTATGCAAATGACGTGTTACATTGTCATTTGCATCTATGATGTAACACTTATGCAAATGGCGTGTTACATCATCGTTTGCATGTATGATGTAACACTTGTGAAAATGACGTGTTACATCGTCATTTGCATCTATGATGTAACACTTATGCAAATGACATGTTACATCGTCGTTTGCATCTATGATGTGACACTTATGCAAATGATGTGTTACATCGTCATTTGCATCTATGATATAACACTTACGCAAATGACGTGTTACATCTTCGTTTGCATCTATGATGTAACACTTATGCAAATGATGTGTTACATCGTCATTTGCATCTATGATGTAACACTTATGCAAATGACGTGTTACATAGTCATTTGCATCTCTGATGTAACACTTATGCAAATGACGTGTGACATCGTCGTTCGCATCTATGATGTAACACTTATGCAAATGCCGTGTTACATTGTCATTTGCATCTATGATGTAACACTTATGCGAATGACGTGTTACATCGTCGTTTGCATGTATGATGTAACACTTATGCAAATGACGTGTTACATTGTCATTTGCATCTATGATGTAACACTTATGCAAATGCCGTGTTGCATTGTCATTTGCATCTATGATGTAACACTTATGCGAATGACGTGTTACATTGTCGTTTGCATCTATGATGTAACACTTATGCAAATGACGTGTTACATCGTCATTTGCATCTATGATGTAACACTTATGCAAATGACGTGTTACATTGTCATTTGCATCTATGATGTAACACTTATGCAAATGCCGTGTTACATTGTCATTTGCATCTATGATGTAACACTTATGTGAATGACGTGTTACATCGTCGTTTGCATCTATGATGTAACACTTATGCAAATGACGTGTTACATCGTCGTTTGCATCTATGATGTAACACTTATGCAAATGACGTGTTACATTGTCATTTGCATCTATGATGTAACACTTATGCAAATGACGTGTTACATTGTCATTTGCATCTATGATGTAACACTTATGCAAATGATGTGTTACATCGTCGTTTGCATCTATGATGTAACACTTATGCAAATGACGTGTTACATCATCGTTTGCATCTATGATGTGTCACTTATGCAAATGACGTGTTACATCTTCATTTGCATCTATGATGTAACACTTATGCAAATGACATGTTACATCGTCGTTTGCATCTATGATGTAACACTTATGCAAATGACGTGTTACATCGTCATTTGCATCTATGATGTAACACTTATGCAAATGACATGTTACATCGTCGTTTGCATCTATGATGTAACACTTATGCAAATGACGTGTTACATCGTCATTTGCATCTATGATATAACACTTACGCAAATGACGTGTTACATCGTCATTTGCATCTATGATGTAACACTTATGCAAATGATGTGTTACATCTTCATTTGCATCTATGATGTAACACTTATGCAAATGACGTGTTACATCGTCGTTTTCATCTATGATGTAACACTTATGCAAATGACGTGTTACATTGTCCTTTGCATCTATGATGTAACACTTATGCAAATGCCGTGTTACATTGTCATTTGCATCTATGATGTAACTCTTATGCGAATGACGTGTTACATTGTCGTTTGCATCTATGATGTAACACTTATGCAAATGACGTGTTACATTGTCATTTGCATCTATGATGTAACACTTATGCAAATGACGTGTTACATCGTCATTTGCATCTATGATGTAACACTTATGCAAATGACGTGTTACATTGTCATTTGCATCTATGATGTAACACTTATGCAAATGCCGTGTTACATCGTTGTTTGCATCTATGATGTAACACTTATGCAAATGACATGTTACATCGTCGTTTGCATCTACGATGTAACACTTATGCAAATGACGTGTTACATTGTCGTTTGCATCTATGATGTAACACTTATGCAAATGACGTGTTACATCGTCGTTTACATCTATGATGTAACACTTATGCGAATGACGTGTTACATCGTCGTTTACATCTATGATGTAACACTTATGTAAATGACATGTTACATCGTCGTTTGCATCTATGATGTAACACTTATGCAAATGACGTGTTACATGGTCGTTTGCATCTATGATGTAACACTTATGCAAATGACGTGTTACATTGTCGTTTGCATCTATGATGTGTCACTTATGCAAATGACGTGTTACATTGTCATTTGCATCTATGATGTAACACATATGCAAATGACGTGTTACATCGTCGTTTGCATCTATGATGTAACACTTATGCAAATGACGTGTTACATCGTCATTTGCATCTATGATGTAACACTTATGCAAATGACGTGTTACATTGTCATTTGCATCTATGATGTAACACTTATGCAAATGACGTGTTACATCGTCGTTTGCATGTATGATGTAACACTTATGTAATTGACGTGTTACATCGTCATTTGCATCTATGATGTAACACTTATGCAAATGACATGTTACATCGTCGTTTGCATCTATGATGTAACACTTATGCAAATGACGTGTTACATTGTCATTTGCATCTATGCTGTAACACTTATGCAAATGACGTGTTACATCGTCATTTGCATCTATGATGTAACACTTATGCAAATGACGTGTTACATTGTCATTTGCATCTATGATGTAACACTTATGCAAATGACATGTTACATCGTCATTTGCATCTATGATGTAACACTTATGCAAATGACATGTTACATCGTCGTTTGCATGTATGATGTAACACTTATGCAAATGACGTGTTACATCGTCATTTGCATCTATGATGTAACACTTATGCAAATGACATGTTACATCGTCGTTTGCATCTATGATGTAACACTTATGCAAATGACGTGTTACATCTTCGTTTGCATCTATGATGTAACACTTATGCACATGACGTGTTACATCGTCATTTGCATCTATGATGTAACACTTATGCAAATGATGTGTTACATCGTCATTTGCATCTATGATGTAACACTTATGCAAATGACGTGTTACATCGTCCTTTGCATCTATGATGTAACACTTATTTAAATTACGTGTTACATCGTCAATTGCATCTATGATGTGACACTTATGCAAATGCTGTGTTACATCGTCATTTGCATCTATGATGTAACGCTTATGCAAATGATGTGTTACATCGTCGTTTGCATCTATGATGTAACACTTATGCAAATGACGTGTTACATCGTCATTTGCATCTATGATGTAACACTTATGCAAATGACGTGTTACATCGTCGTTTGCATCTATGATGTAACACTTATGCAAATGACGTGTTACATCGTCATTTGCATCTATGATGTAACACTTATGCAAATGACGTGTTACATCGTCGTTTGCATCTATGATGTAACACTTATGCAAATGACCTGTTACATTGTCATTTGCATCTATGATGTAACACTTATGCAAATGACGTGTGGCATCGTTGTTTTCATCTATGATGTAACACTTCTGCAAATAACATGTTACATCGTCGTTTGCATCTATGATGTAACACTTGTGCAAATAACGTGTTACATCGTCATTTGCATCTATGATGTAACACTTATGCAAATGATGTGTTACATCGTCATTTGCATCTATGATGTAACACTTATGCAAATGACGTGTTACATCGTCGTTTGCATCTATGATGTAACACTTATGCAAATGACATGTTACATCGTCCTTTGCATCTATGATGTAACACTTCTGCAAATGACATGTTACATCGTCCTTTGCATCTATGATGTAACACTTCTGCAAATGACATGTTACATCGTCCTTTGCATCTATGATGTAACACTTCTGCAAATGACATGTTACATCGTCCTTTGCATCTATGATGTAACACTTCTGCAAATGACATGTTACATCGTCCTTTGCATCTATGATGTAACACTTCTGCAAATGACATGTTACATCGTCCTTTGCATCTATGATGTAACACTTCTGCAAATGACATGTTACATCGTCCTTTGCATCTATGATGTAACACTTCTGCAAATGACATGTTACATCGTCCTTTGCATCTATGATGTAACACTTCTGCAAATGACATGTTACATCGTCCTTTGCATCTATGATGTAACACTTCTGCAAATGACATGTTACATCGTCCTTTGCATCTATGATGTAACACTTCTGCAAATGACATGTTACATCGTCCTTTGCATCTATGATGTAACACTTCTGCAAATGACATGTTACATCGTCCTTTGCATCTATGATGTAACACTTCTGCAAATGACATGTTACATCGTCCTTTGCATCTATGATGTAACACTTCTGCAAATGACATGTTACATCGTCCTTTGCATCTATGATGTAACACTTCTGCAAATGACATGTTACATCGTCCTTTGCATCTATGATGTAACACTTCTGCAAATGACATGTTACATCGTCCTTTGCATCTATGATGTAACACTTCTGCAAATGACATGTTACATCGTCCTTTGCATCTATGATGTAACACTTCTGCAAATGACATGTTACATCGTCCTTTGCATCTATGATGTAACACTTCTGCAAATGACATGTTACATCGTCCTTTGCATCTATGATGTAACACTTCTGCAAATGACATGTTACATCGTCCTTTGCATCTATGATGTAACACTTCTGCAAATGACATGTTACATCGTCCTTTGCATCTATGATGTAACACTTCTGCAAATGACATGTTACATCGTCCTTTGCATCTATGATGTAACACTTCTGCAAATGACATGTTACATCGTCCTTTGCATCTATGATGTAACACTTCTGCAAATGACATGTTACATCGTCCTTTGCATCTATGATGTAACACTTCTGCAAATGACATGTTACATCGTCCTTTGCATCTATGATGTAACACTTCTGCAAATGACATGTTACATCGTCCTTTGCATCTATGATGTAACACTTCTGCAAATGACATGTTACATCGTCCTTTGCATCTATGATGTAACACTTCTGCAAATGACATGTTACATCGTCCTTTGCATCTATGATGTAACACTTCTGCAAATGACATGTTACATCGTCCTTTGCATCTATGATGTAACACTTCTGCAAATGACATGTTACATCGTCCTTTGCATCTATGATGTAACACTTCTGCAAATGACATGTTACATCGTCCTTTGCATCTATGATGTAACACTTCTGCAAATGACATGTTACATCGTCCTTTGCATCTATGATGTAACACTTCTGCAAATGACATGTTACATCGTCCTTTGCATCTATGATGTAACACTTCTGCAAATGACATGTTACATCGTCCTTTGCATCTATGATGTAACACTTCTGCAAATGACATGTTACATCGTCCTTTGCATCTATGATGTAACACTTCTGCAAATGACATGTTACATCGTCCTTTGCATCTATGATGTAACACTTCTGCAAATGACATGTTACATCGTCCTTTGCATCTATGATGTAACACTTCTGCAAATGACATGTTACATCGTCCTTTGCATCTATGATGTAACACTTCTGCAAATGACATGTTACATCGTCATTTGCATCTATGATGTAAGACTTATGCAAATGACATGTTACATCGTTGTTTGCATCTATGATGTAACACTTATGCAAATGACGTGTTACATCGTCATTTGCATCTATGATGTAACACTTATGCAAATGACGTGTTACATTGTCATTTGCATCTATGATGTAACACTTGTGCAAATGACGTGTTATATCGTCGTTTGCATGTATGATGTAACACTTATGCAATTGACGTGTTACATCGTCATTTGCATCTATGATGTAACACTTATGCAAATGACGTGTTACATTGTCGTTTGCATCTATGATGAAACAATTATGCAAATGACGTGTTACATCGTCGTTTGCATCTATGATGTAACACTTATGCAAATGACGTGTTACATCGTCGTTTGCATCTATGATGTAACACTTATGCAAATGACATGTTACATCGTCGTTTGCATGTATGATGTAACACTTATGCAAATGACGTGTTACATTGTTATTTGCATCTATGATGTAACACTTATGCAAATGTCGTGTTACATTGTCATTTGCATCTATGATGTAACACATATGCAAATGACGTGTTACATCGTCATTTGCATGTATGATGTAACACTTATGCAAATGACGTGTTACATTGTTATTTGCATCTATGATGTAACACTTATGCAAATGTCGTGTTACATTGTCATTTGCATCTATGATGTAACACATATGCAAATGACGTGTTACATCGTCATTTGCATGTATGATGTAACACTTATGCAAATGACGTGTTACATTGTTATTTGCATCTATGATGTAACACTTATGCAAATGTCGTGTTACATTGTCATTTGCATCTATGATGTAACACATATGCAAATGACGTGTTACATCGTCATTTGCATGTATGATGTAACACTTATGCAAATGACGTGTTACATTGTTATTTGCATCTATGATGTAACACTTATGCAAATGTCGTGTTACATTGTCATTTGCATCTATGATGTAACACATATGCAAATGACGTGTTACATCGTCATTTGCATGTATGATGTAACACTTATGCAAATGACGTGTTACATTGTTATTTGCATCTATGATGTAACACTTATGCAAATGACGTGTGACATCGTCGTTTGCATCTATGATGTAACACTTATGCAAATGATGTGTTACATCGTCATTTGCATCTATGATGTAACACTTATGCAAATGACGTGTTACATCGTGGTTTGCATCTATGATGTAACACTTCTGAAAATGACATGTTACATCGTCATTTGCATCTATGATTTAACACTTATGCAAATGATGTGTTACATCGTCGTTTGCATCTATGATGTAACACTTATGCAAATGACGTGTTACATTGTCGTTTGCATCTATGATGTAACACTTATGCAAATGACGTAATACATCGTCGTTTGCATCTATGATGTAACACTTATGCAAATGACGTGTTACATCGTCATTTGCATCTATGATGTAACACTTATGCAAATGACGTGTTACATTGTCGTTTGCATCTATGATGTAACACTTATGGAAATGACGTGTTACATCATCATTTGCATCTATGATATAACACTTATGCAAATGCCGTGTTACATTGTCATTAGCATCTATGATGTAACACTTATGGAAATGACGTGTTACATCATCATTTGCATCTATGATATAACACTTATGCAAATGCCGTGTTACATTGTCATTAGCATCTATGATGTAACACTTATGGAAATGACGTGTTACATCATCATTTGCATCTATGATATAACACTTATGCAAATGCCGTGTTACATTGTCATTAGCATCTATGATGTAACACTTATGGAAATGACGTGTTACATCATCATTTGCATCTATGATATAACACTTATGCAAATGCCGTGTTACATTGTCATTAGCATCTATGATGTAACACTTATGGAAATGACGTGTTACATCATCATTTGCATCTATGATATAACACTTATGCAAATGCCGTGTTACATTGTCATTAGCATCTATGATGTAACACTTATGGAAATGACGTGTTACATCATCATTTGCATCTATGATATAACACTTATGCAAATGCCGTGTTACATTGTCATTAGCATCTATGATGTAACACTTATGGAAATGACGTGTTACATCATCATTTGCATCTATGATATAACACTTATGCAAATGCCGTGTTACATTGTCATTAGCATCTATGATGTAACACTTATGGAAATGACGTGTTACATCATCATTTGCATCTATGATATAACACTTATGCAAATGCCGTGTTACATTGTCATTAGCATCTATGATGTAACACTTATGGAAATGACGTGTTACATCATCATTTGCATCTATGATATAACACTTATGCAAATGCCGTGTTACATTGTCATTAGCATCTATGATGTAACACTTATGGAAATGACGTGTTACATCATCATTTGCATCTATGATATAACACTTATGCAAATGCCGTGTTACATTGTCATTAGCATCTATGATGTAACACTTATGGAAATGACGTGTTACATCATCATTTGCATCTATGATATAACACTTATGCAAATGCCGTGTTACATTGTCATTAGCATCTATGATGTAACACTTATGGAAATGACGTGTTACATCATCATTTGCATCTATGATATAACACTTATGCAAATGCCGTGTTACATTGTCATTAGCATCTATGATGTAACACTTATGGAAATGACGTGTTACATCATCATTTGCATCTATGATATAACACTTATGCAAATGCCGTGTTACATTGTCATTAGCATCTATGATGTAACACTTATGGAAATGACGTGTTACATCATCATTTGCATCTATGATATAACACTTATGCAAATGCCGTGTTACATTGTCATTAGCATCTATGATGTAACACATATGCAAATGACGTGTTCCATTGTCATTTGCATCTATGATGTAACACTTATGCAAATGCCGTGTTACATTGTCATTTGCATCTATGATGTAACACTTATGCGAATGACGTGTTACATCGTCGTTTGCATCTATGATGTAACACTTCTGCAAATGACGTGTTACATCGTCATTTGCATCTAAGATGTGACACTTATGCAAATGACGTGTTACATTGTCATTTGCATCTATGATGTAACACTTATGCAAATGACGTGTTACATTGTCATTTGCATCTATGATGTAACACTTATGCAAATGACGTGTTACATTGTCATTTGCATCTATGATGTAACACTTATGCAAATGATGTGTTACATCGTCGTTTGCATCTATGATGTAACACTTATGCAAATGACGTGTTACATCATCGTTTGCGTCTATGATGTGTCACTTATGCAAATGACGTGTTACATTGTCATTTGCATCTATGATGTAACACTTATGCAAATGACGTGTGACATCGTCGTTCGCATCTATGATGTAACACTTGCAAATGACATGTTACATCGTCGTTTGCATCTATGATGTAACACTTCTGCACATAACGTGTTACATCGTCATTTGCATCTATGATGTAACACTTATGCAAATGATGTGTTACATCTTCATTTGCATCTATGATGTAACACTTATGCAAATGACGTGTTACATCGTTGTTTGCATCTATGATGTAACACTTATGCAAATGACATGTTACATCGTCAATTGCATCTATGATGTAACACTTATGCAAATGACATGTTACATCGTCAATTGCATCTATGATGTAACACTTATGCAAATGACATGTTACATCGTCAATTGCATCTATGATGTAACACTTATGCAAATGACATGTTACATCGTCAATTGCATCTATGATGTAACACTTATGCAAATGACATGTTACATCGTCAATTGCATCTATGATGTAACACTTATGCAAATGACATGTTACATCGTCAATTGCATCTATGATGTAACACTTATGCAAATGACATGTTACATCGTCAATTGCATCTATGATGTAACACTTATGCAAATGACATGTTACATCGTCAATTGCATCTATGATGTAACACTTATGCAAATGACATGTTACATCGTCAATTGCATCTATGATGTAACACTTATGCAAATGACATGTTACATCGTCAATTGCATCTATGATGTAACACTTATGCAAATGACATGTTACATCGTCAATTGCATCTATGATGTAACACTTATGCAAATGACATGTTACATCGTCAATTGCATCTATGATGTAACACTTATGCAAATGACATGTTACATCGTCAATTGCATCTATGATGTAACACTTATGCAAATGACATGTTACATCGTCAATTGCATCTATGATGTAACACTTATGCAAATGACATGTTACATCGTCAATTGCATCTATGATGTAACACTTATGCAAATGACATGTTACATCGTCAATTGCATCTATGATGTAACACTTATGCAAATGACATGTTACATCGTCAATTGCATCTATGATGTAACACTTATGCAAATGACATGTTACATCGTCAATTGCATCTATGATGTAACACTTATGCAAATGACATGTTACATCGTCAATTGCATCTATGATGTAACACTTATGCAAATGACATGTTACATCGTCAATTGCATCTATGATGTAACACTTATGCAAATGACATGTTACATCGTCAATTGCATCTATGATGTAACACTTATGCAAATGACATGTTACATCGTCAATTGCATCTATGATGTAACACTTATGCAAATGACATGTTACATCGTCAATTGCATCTATGATGTAACACTTATGCAAATGACATGTTACATCGTCAATTGCATCTATGATGTAACACTTATGCAAATGACATGTTACATCGTCAATTGCATCTATGATGTAACACTTATGCAAATGACATGTTACATCGTCAATTGCATCTATGATGTAACACTTATGCAAATGACATGTTACATCGTCAATTGCATCTATGATGTAACACTTATGCAAATGACATGTTACATCGTCAATTGCATCTATGATGTAACACTTATGCAAATGACATGTTACATCGTCAATTGCATCTATGATGTAACACTTATGCAAATGACATGTTACATCGTCAATTGCATCTATGATGTAACACTTATGCAAATGACATGTTACATCGTCAATTGCATCTATGATGTAACACTTATGCAAATGACATGTTACATCGTCAATTGCATCTATGATGTAACACTTATGCAAATGACATGTTACATCGTCAATTGCATCTATGATGTAACACTTATGCAAATGACATGTTACATCGTCAATTGCATCTATGATGTAACACTTATGCAAATGACATGTTACATCGTCAATTGCATCTATGATGTAACACTTATGCAAATGACATGTTACATCGTCAATTGCATCTATGATGTAACACTTATGCAAATGACATGTTACATCGTCAATTGCATCTATGATGTAACACTTATGCAAATGACATGTTACATCGTCAATTGCATCTATGATGTAACACTTATGCAAATGACATGTTACATCGTCAATTGCATCTATGATGTAACACTTATGCAAATGACATGTTACATCGTCAATTGCATCTATGATGTAACACTTATGCAAATGACATGTTACATCGTCGTTTGCATGTATGATGTAACACTTATGCAAATGACGTGTTACATCGTCATTTGCATCTATGATGTAACACTTATGCAAATGACGTGTTACATCGTCGTTTGCATGTATGATGTAACACTTATGCAAATGCCGTGTTACATTGTCATTTGCATCTATGATGTAACACTTATGCGAATGACGTGTTACATCGTCGTTTGCATGTATGATGTAACACTTATGCAAATGACATGTTACATCGTCGTTTGCATCTATGATGTAACACTTATGCAAATGACGTGTTACATGGTCGTTTGCATCTATGATGTAACACTTATGCAAATGACGTGTTACATTGTCATTTGCATCTATGCTGTAACACTTATGCAAATGACGTGTTACATTGTCATTTGCATCTATGATGTAACACTTATGCAAATTACGTGTTACATCGTCATTTGCATGTATGATGTAACACTTATGCAAATGACGTGTTACATTGTCATTTGCATCTATGATGTAACACTTATGCAAATGACATGTTACATCGTCGTTTGCATGTATGATGTAACACTTATGCAAATGACGTGTTACATTGTCATTTGCATCTATGATGTAACACTGATGCAAATGACATGTTACATCGTCATTTGCATCTATGATGTGACACTTATGCAAATGATGTGTTACACTGTCATTTGCATCTATGATGTAACACTGATGCAAATGACATGTTACATCGTCGTTTGCATCTATGATGTAATACTTATGCAAATGACATGTTACATCGTCGTTTGCATCTATGATGTAACACTTATGCAAATGACGTGTTACATCGTCATTTGCATCTATGATGTAACACTTATGCAAATGACGTGTTACATCTTCGTTTCCATCTATGATGTAACACTTACGCAAATGACGTGTTACATTGTCATTTGCATCTATGATGTAACACTCATGCAAATGACGTGTGACATCGTCGTTTCCATCTTTGATGTAACACTTGCGCAAATGACGTGTTACATCGTCATTTGCATCTATGATGTAACACTTATGCAAATGACGTGTTACATCTTCTTTTGCATCTATGATGTAACACTTATGCAAATGACATGTTACATCATCGTTTGCATCTATGATGTAACACTTCTTCAAATAACGTGTTACATCGTCATTTGCATCTATGATATAACACTTATGCAAATGATGTGTTACATCGTCATTTGCATCTATGATGTAAGACTTACGCAAATGACGTGTTACATCTTCGTTTGCATCTATGATGAAACACTTATCCAAATGGCGTGTTACATCGTCGTTTGCATCTATGATGTAACACTTATGCAAATGACGTCTTACATCGTCATTTGCATCTATGATGTAACACTTATGCAAATGATGTGTTACTTCATCATTTGCATCTATGATGTAACACTTATGCAAATGACGTGTTACATCGTCATTTGCATCTATGATGTAACACTTATGCAAATGACATGTTACATCATCGTTTGCATCTATGATGTAACACTTATGCAAATGACGTGTTACATCGTCATTTGCATCTATGATGTAACACTTACGCAAATGACGTGTTACATCTTCGTTTGCATCTATGATGTAATACTTATGCAAATGATGTGTTACATCGTCATTTGCATCTATGATGTAACACTTATGAAAATGACGTGTTACATCGTCCTTTGCATCTATGATGTAACACTTATTTAAATGACGTGTTACATCGTCAATTGCATCTATGATGTGACACTTATGCAAATGCTGTGTTACATCGTCATTTGCATCTATGATGTAACACTTATGCAAATGACGTGTTACATTGTCATTTGCATCTATGATGTAACACTTATGCAAATGACGTGTGGCATCGTTGTTTTCATCTATGATGTAACACTTATGCAAATGACGTGTTACATCGTCGTTTGCATCTATGATGTAACACTTATGCAAA
>SZWC01024770.1:3746-17730 GCA_023375785.1 Penium margaritaceum | reverse complement strand
GCAGAAGCGGCAGCGGTAGCTGGGGCGGCTGCGGCGGCGGCGGCGGCTTTCGCATTTACAGCAACGGCCAGAGTGGTTCCCGAGGAAAAACAGAGTCTCTCACCTGATGCTGTCCACAACGATTCTGATGACGTCACGATATTGCCTAGTGTTGTGGACATCGTCGATGATGACGTCATAGATGACAGGAACTCATCCCGGAGCGGCTTCTGCGCCAGAGCAAGGGCCAAGCGCGTGCCGCCATTCCCACCTGCTGCAAAGGCCAGGCTCAGCCACAGAAGCAGCTGTGGCAGAAAAGTAGGCAGCAGCAGGGACGGTGCACAGTTGGATGGGCCAAACCGACCACCCGAAGATCTGCCGCGGTGGTGGTGGTGGTCGTGGTGGTGGTGGTGGTGGTGGTGGCGGTGAATGCAGCTTGTGGAACCAGTTTCCTCGCAGCCGCCGCCACCGCCACCGCCGCCGCCGCTGGCGCTGCTGCTAATGCAGGTGCTGCGGGTGGTGCTGCAAATGCACGCAGTAAAGCCCTTCGGCAGCGATACCCGCTGAAGCAGAGGTCGGCTCGCTGTCTCGGCCGTGGGTCTCATCGCGTTTCCCTCTGTGCTCCTCCGCCGACGGCGACCTGTGCTGCGGGCGAATTTCTGCTGCGGGAGAGCGTCTGAGAGAGAAGGCAGAGAACGTACTGCACGGCAGCTCCAGAGGATACGAAGGTGTAAGCGCGGCGTGCGGCAGCCCATCCGCGGTACCCTCTCAGTCCGACAACCCGTCGCTCCAGGCGCGCGATCACCTGGGTCAGTCAGCTGGTCGTACAGCATGGGGTTTCAACCGGATTCACAAGGTCGCCATGCGCTGCTGACATGCCCTCGAGGTAGGTCGACATGGGGCGGTCAGTCCATCCCAGACCAAAGATCCGAAGCTGCCGGGAGGCTGCCTTTGGAACTGCCGGCTCTTCGCTCCATGTAGGTCGACATGGATAACCGGGTTGACCGTCTCAGGTGGGGATCCGAAACTGACTAAATTAGTTAGAGGTTCGAACTATCTATTTTGGCGCTGAACTATTTAGTTCGTATTCGGCGCGAAAGCTGATGACTACGACGTTGAACTAATAGTTGAGACCAGTTTTCGCGCTGAGTTTGAACTACACGACCTCATAGTCCGAACTATTAGTTCGTATAGTTGTAACGGCGAGGACCTGAACCCGCGCGGCAAATCGCACGTGTCCCGCGTGTCTGTTAGGGGTCGTGCCGCGCAGCCGACGTGCAACGGTAATTCTTTTTTTTGTTAACGGGTGGAAAGTGGCACGTGTCCGTTATGGACACGAGCCGCTGGTCGGAATGTTATTACACGGTTTCGCTCGTCACTCCTCACAGCCCACCGCCATGGATCCTGTTCGTCGTCGCTTGGCCGCACGCCGTGCACTTGTCCGTTACCTCAGGGCGATACACGCTGCAATCCTGGAGCTACTCCGCGAACTTATTGGCACCCTCATCCTTCGTCTTCTGTCACGACTCTGTCGTCGGCGCATGCATGACAGTCACATCCACGCACGTCACTAGATAGACGAGCTTCGGCAAGGGCATCCGATGCGCCTATACAACATGGCGAGGATGACGGTTGCAACATGGCATGGCATCCTCACCTTCCTGACGACTGCTTCGACGCTACGCGACAGTCAAATTGGCGCGGATGAAAAACTCCTCCTGTTCCTACAGTGCGTGTGCCATGGCATGTCACAACGACAACTCATGGAGCGGTTTCAACGTGGTGCAACCACAATTCACCGGGTACTGCGAGAGGTGGTGCAAGCCCTCCTCAATGTTGCCCCGTCCGCCATCCGCCAGGCCCGCGTTGGAGACCCTCCGTTTGCCGCATGGGAAGGCCGCGCGGACTATGTGCCATGGTTCACCGACTGCGTCGGAGCCATAGATGGGACACACATCCCGGTCGTCGTCACACGTTATCGACGGGTAGCGTACATCAATCGCCACGCACAAGTCACCATGAACGTCCTCGCCTCGTGCAACCCAGATCTACGGTTCACATTCGTGACCGTTGGGTGGGAGGGCTCGGTGCACGACACGAGGATGTTCACTGACTCCCTTCGTCGAGGTTTCCGCCTACCGCCTGGCAAATTCGTACTCGCAGACGCAGCTTTTCCCGAGGGATTCGGACTCATGCCCCCTTATCGAGGAATACGGTACCATTTGCAAGAATTTGGCGGCGTGAACCTTCGTCCAAGAAACGCTCAAGAACTTTTCAACCTGAGGCACGCATCCGCACGCTCGTCCATAGAGCGTGCTTTCGGACTTCTGAAAGCACGTTTTAAGATATTGCACGCGTTACCGATGTACCAGAGTGACTTCCAGTCGCCTCTGGTGCTTTCATGCTTCATTATGCATAATCTAATACAAGAGAGACAGGATGTAGCTTTTCCGGGGTGGGAAGATAGACAGCCTACTACAGGTGACGGAGAACTTCTGACACGAGTGAGACCGACCGGGAGACAGCACGGGGATGTTTACATTTGCAGTTTGCGTGAACGTATTGCTGATGCGATGTGGGCAGATTACACTATAGATTAATTAATTCTTAGTAACTTCATTCATCAATACTTCTTGTAAAGTAGAGAAGAGCAATATATTGAGGCACATGACAATTGATAGATAATCTTTCAAATGGAAAACAACAATAATACATCACTCAACAGCACTTTCGTCTGCAAGTAAAAAGGTCCCAGATGCACGTACACCACAGTCACCATCACCGCGTGCTTCTTCCCCGTCCTGCTTCTCCCATGCCTCCACCTCCTCCTCGTCCTCATCGTCTCCCTCCTCCTCATCCGCTCTAGCATCCTCATGCTCGTCCGCTGCATGATCCCCCGCATCATGCCCTGGCGTACGACCGAGCAACAGATTGAGCACTCTCGCTCGAACTCCTCCCTTGGAGTAGACATACATGGTGCACATTTTATCATCCCACTGCAGGACTTCGAGCAGCTCCATCTTATCATCGTCAGTCATGGACTTGTCCTTGCTGACATCCTGGACTGCCATGCCCCATGGCATCTTTGGTCCGTCATCACGTATGACACATTCCAAACGCCCCGCAGACTTAACGAGCGTTGCAAGCTTATCCACTTGCTTGTCAAACACACGACGACCACAAACAGTGACGTCAGCATCCTCATTCGGTTTATCTTGTACTTCCACGTCAACTGCCTCCTCGGAGCTAAAGGCATTACTGCCGACAGGTTTATCACGAATCCATAGCTTCATCGCAATATCATACCACGGTAGATGCTTGCCCTGAAGTTTTGCAGCCGTAGGATTTGTTCACTTCAAAGAATCCCAAGTCTTGCTATCGAGCTCAATCGTCCAACGGACACGATCAATGCAGTTACCGCTCTTACCGACGAGCTCGTACGCCAGCCGCCAGATTTTGGCGAGATTGTTGCAACGGAAGCGAATCTGGTCCGTCGATAAGGGATCGCAACCGAGACGCTCACGGAACTTCGGCGCGATGACGCCATGCATCTTGGTCTGCCACCCCTTTCCTTCACGGTACTCCCCGCGTACTCCAACGCAAGCGACAGAAGGACGACATCCTTTTCATGCGTCCAGTAATGCTTGCCGAGGCCCGCGCCCGCCTCCGAAGCCACGTTGCTGTTGGCTGGGAACGCGGAGCATCTCGGCGTATAAAACGAGGCTGATTGGCTGGCGGTGTCATTCTCGGCGACAGCGACGTCAGGTACCAGCTTGGCGACCACGCGTGGGTTGTCGGAAGGAGGCGGGTCCCAAAGAGGCGGAGATGGCACGTGCGCAAAGCGGGTGTTCGCCTGCGGGGTATTGCCGACCAATGGCTGACGGTTGAAGTCGTCGTTGGCCAGCCTGGGGGGTGGTGACACGACATATGGACCCATCCAAAGTCGTTGCCGCGCTGCTTCGTTGTTGTCTCGTTCGAGGTAGCGGAGGCGCTGCATGCGTACTCCGATAGGCACGTGCGAGTTCGTAGTACTCGCAGGAGTCGACGTTGCAGCGGTGGCAGTCAATAAATCGCCGATAGACAAGGAGTTGCACGTGAAGTTGCGACGGTACTGGTCCATAGTGGCTGGTACTTGTTGCAGGAATGGAGGACGTGTGTGCATTGTCTAGCGTACTTGTAAGCTCAGGACACGCACGGCTACTCGGAAATGGGCGCCTCGCCCGACCAGCCCCGACCGTGCCACCTGGTGAGTCGCAAGTTTGAATGTTCGAAATATGAACCGACAAACATGTAAAACGAACCAGAGACGATAACAAAATCGTCACCATTGACACGACTGTCGTATAATTTGTATAAAATTTCTTAAAAGATGAACTAATTAGTCCGCGTTGGTGGGCGCTTCGGCCGTTTAGTCCATTTAGTTGAACTAAAATCGTGGTTTTGGGCTCGCGAAGGCTTCTGACTAATTAGTTAGTTTTAAACTACGTCAACTTTCGATCCCGCCCTCGCGACCACGTTGCCAGCCCGACGGCCAGGTCGCGACGTAGACGGCCACTCCGCCACAGCTCGCCACGGCCGTTAGCGACATGCGAAGACCAACTACAAACTAATTAGTCTGTTTCGGATCCCCACCTCAGTCAAATGTCTGCTCGTTTGGCAGCTGCCGGCATTCGCTTTGACTTCCCGAAGTGAGGGCGTGATCCGACACTTCTCTTCTGATGTCGATTCTAAAGTGACATCTATTATGTGTGAAGGAATGGGCTAGGATATGTGAGAAATCAGACCCGGGTCTGCCATTATCACAACTTTTCGTTATCCTAACAGATGGCAGTTCGTCCTGATTTTGTCAAAGACCTTGAAACTTCACAAGGTGTGCCATCTAAGGACGGTGGGCTCTTCAGCACTCGTCACGTCGTGGCTAGTATAGTTATGGCTTAGCTACAAAGTTGCACAAATTATTCCATACAGTGAATGAGTAATCCGAGACGGTCAATATCTGCGAAGATCAATCTGAATCATTTTATCCCAAAATTTTACATCAACTTCCAAACCCAGGCATTTGGATTGATCCGAAAGTTCTTTGCACAAAAGAGATTACCCACACATGGGGAGAAGTGCCACATGGGTACAACTACGACTAAAATCACATGTAAGTGATGGGAAATTTTCGATTCTGGTAATGATTCCTTGACTACAGTTGGCGCACTCTTAACTATCTACGAGGGCTCGCCAAGATGCTCACTATATCTTGTCCCTACAGCCATGTGTAAAATCAAACCAAAATCAAAACAAAAGTTCATCCCTAGAAACTATATAATCTTCCATTACAATGTGCAACAAGTCGGCTATTCTAAGACAATTTTGTACACAATGTACAATAACCTATTCGCAACTGAGTATAAGGTGACCAAAGACGACTAACTACGTACATAGCTGTTGTAGTTGGGATGAATTCTCTAAAACTTAACACATTCGGCTTCCTAAAATACAAGTGAAGAAAACTTTAAGTCTGAAATATTCCCTTCACCTTTTCAAACAACCTCTAGCTTAATCTCCTCTCTTTAGCTACAAAGTTTGGGAACACTATATCAAGTTAACTCCATCAAAGCCATAGTCAACTCGGAACATGTTCAACCACATATCACTCCTCAGTCTCATGCTATGGAACATGCACAAATGACATGATACAAAAATCAATGATAAGAAGTGATTTATAAAAACAAATTATGTGAGGAGAAAAATGTATGAGGAGAATTATATTTCGGACAAGAACGTTTCCTTTGAGGATTGTATGCTTATCCTATCCGTTGCTATAATCAATACTTAAAGGTGATTTCATTCCTTTATTTTAGGAATTGGACCCCCTAACCAATTTTTCCATAATATATGTGACCCATTTTTGGAAAACCATGCATTGGAAAATGCTTCTTCATGCACTAAACAACCATTTGCATAAGTAAAGAAACAAATAAAAACCTTTGGCAACCTAGACGAACAACGCCATGCCATCAAACAATCTCCAACTCATCGTGCCCACAGATTACATGCACAAAGACATGGTATGCTTATCCTTAACATTATGGCACATCCATGTGAATAATTTAGACCTCAATACATGATGAAACATAACTACACGATCTTCTATGGGTGTAAGAGCTAAGCCAAGGCCATCCCAACCGTATATACAATATTTTGCACATGAATTTGTCTACTGGTGATGACTTCATGCACTTGATGTGCTTGTCATCCTTCACATAAAGTACATACATAACTTAAAAGGATAAGATGCTCTTATCCATTCAGCTATTTGCTTCAAAAAGTTGTACATTGGCAATAAGCGACATCCACAATATGGAAAATCAATGGAGAGTTTCTCGCTTTCATCATCGACATAGCACATTCAATCATCCTCATGTTTGCCTTTGAAGATAAGCCAACTACATGATGGTTGCATGAGCCGGACTACATGTCATGATTCAAGAACAATGTTGGAGAAATGTACGATGTGAAAGTGCTTTTTATTTTGAAATGAATTGATATTATTTTGAATTATGACAAATGATACAATGTTTTTCAACTAAATATTGCCATTATCACCATAAACAATCTCATTGCTTATCCCAAGATTCTCTGTCGTTCCCAAAACATCATGCATGGTAGCTATAATTTTTACATTATTTTCTTTGATACATAAAAGAGACTTCCTATCATCTCATGATTGATGCAATGATTTGGGGATATTAGGATCAGGCACATGTATTTTTTCCTCTTTTGAATTACAAAATTAATGCAACGTCAACTCAAAAACGTCACCATTGAAAAATTAATCATTACTCATAATCTTATGGAAAATTTCATCATGGAAATAAATATACACAACCATTGCCAGATGCAGTTTGGGGACTATCATCCTTGATAATGCACCCAACTTAAATGTGAAAATTTAGAAATTGATTTTCCTCTCATATCCTATATGCCATGTGCATGTAGAATTCGCTACAATGTGGAAGTGATAAGGGCATTGATATTCGATAATTTACCAATTTTTGTAGAGAATGTGGAGATGAGATCACCCATACCTTCTTTATGAAGGAATAGATGACTGATCACGACCGAATATCTTGGCAAGTTCAAGTGTTATAGATTTTTCTCCTCTTGAGGCGGTTCACCATAAATTATTCTATAGGGTTCAATAATATCTTCCACTTTGATTAGATTAGAAGAATTTACCTACCATTAAGGGATTCATATGTTGTATGCCACATCTAGGAAACATTTGTGGTAGTCTTCACCTAAAATGCGGACAAAAATCCCACATATCCTTCAATAACCTTAAGCGTCTTACTCACATCATCATATAACATTTTCATCCATACTCACATCATGTGATGTTATGTAAAAATTACCAATGGAAACTCTAATGGGTCCATGTCATATTTTAGTCCCCACAAACCCTTGTCAAGGTAGTTCAGAATGACACTAATGGATGAGTGGGATTACGATGTCTAAGACACGCATCGTAGCTCCATGAGGTCTAGTTACAAACTAAAATACTGTGCCTCGGAGTAGATGTGCCATTAATGTGATCAAGATTACCCATAAGGGTAAGGGTAAGGGTAACGAGTACCTCCAATTGAACTGCAAAATAAACATGCAATTTGTGGAAGGTTCTAGGAGGACAAGGTGCAAGGCATTCGTTCAAAGGCCTTTCATGTAATATAAATTTGACAAATTTTAGCATGTTGAACATGACAAGTTTCTCAAGTGCATCATCCATGGTGTTTTGAATGTATAGTACATGATAATGCCTATGCATTGTAATGGAATCATGAGCAAACGAATAAGAAACACAAGGAGTCTCCCCTGGATGGAGGGATTTCTTGCATCGACCATCTTCAAAACAAAAAGTTCTTTCTTGTATTTTGTTGATATTTGTGGGGTGCAGCAAGGGTTAGCTCCGTTGCTGCTGGGACTGTTGTGCTTGGAGAGCAACCACAGAAAGAGTAGAAAGCTGAAACTAGAAGAATGCTGGGACTGAATGACTGTAGTTGCTCACAACTATAGTACAAGAAACAGTACAGCAAACACAGCTCAGCTAGAGACTAACTCTGGACTCTCACGCCTAGACACAGCTCCTGGCCCACAGGTGGGCAACGCCTAACACGATAGCTCAAACTAGGAAGCTTGAGTCTTGGGCGTAGTTTGGCCACCACTTCTAGGTAGTCAGGCCTTCAGGTAGTCAGGGGCTTCCTCCTGCCCAGGCTGGCAGACTGCTGCCAGGCTTACTAGGGTCTTCAGAAAAGTGTCTGCAGAGCCTCGGCCTCAAGTGATGTCTGGAACAGGTGGAGGCTGCTCTGGTAGACTATAGGCGAAAAGCTTGGAGATGACTGAGTTGTTGAATGAAGACAGCCAGGCTGGCACCTTTTATAGCAGGCTGTTGGCAAGTTGACAGCTGTCCACGATGATGGAAGCTTCTGGCTGCAGGTGGGAAGATTCCTAGCCTGGGAATCTCCCTGTAGGCAATAGCCCCCCAGTAGCTCCTGCTGCTGATTCGTGCATGACTGTGCTGATGCAGAGCGGTCCCCGCCTCTGGCTTTGCATGTGGCTGATGACTCGTGCATGCATGCTGTGACACAGTGTTGTGTCACGCATGCATGCGTTGATGCAGAGCGGTCCCCACTCTGGGCCTTGCATGCTGCTGTTGAGTCGCGCTGATGTAGTAGCTGATGCAGGGCGGTCCACACTGCCCAGTCACGTGTAGTCCCACCCTGACTGGACTTAGCCCAGAACCCAGCAGTGCGTAGTCGCACTGCACAGCTGCTAACTCGTCTGGGTCAGCAGGCATGCACAACCGTGCTGTGCATGCAGCACACAGTATTTTACAGCTCTAGGGTCCATTCCCCCCATGGACCTAGATGCCAGAATTAGATCTGGCCTGTACAAGCGGAGAAAATCTCCGCTGTTGAACCCGGGAATTTTTGAGAGAAAATTCCCTAGCTTCTTGCAGGCTCCTCCGATTCTGAAACCGAATGCGCCAGCTCGACCAGAAAAATAGGCATAGAAATCGTCACCTCCAACACTCCCCCTCGATTGGTGCACCAAAGAGTTTTTCTAGTTTTCGGTGAAGAAATCGGTGACGTCGGGTGTCTCCCAGAGGGTTTCGATATCAGAAGAAATATCTGCTGCTTCCCCGGTGTCAAAAAAATTGAGAAGAGACTTTTCCTTACTTTTGGGATCGAAATCGCTTTCAACTACAACAACCGGGGCTCCCCTTGGGTCTTTTCCGGCTTCAGGAGGTTGCTACTGGGCTTTTCCTGCTATTTCCGCCATCAAAAGAATGTTTGGTGGCATCTCAGGTCGTCTCGCTGGAATTTCGGTGACTTCTGCTGCAAGGAAATGCGTAGGGGCGTTTTCGGTGCATGCTGTTGCATAGAGGGGCGCCCCGGTTGACTTGCCCTTCACTCGGAAGGTTCCCTGCTGCTTTCTGGTGGGTGGAGAAGTCGCTTGGAGAGAAGAAAAAAATATTCTCCTCTCCCCCTCACGTCCACCGGCTGTTGTGGAGGTATAAATGGCAGTTGCAGTGTTGGTGACGCCATTTTTGCCCTCACGCGTGCGAAGTCGACGCTCCATAGCTTCATCTAGAATTTGCGCGATTTTAGCTGCCACAACTGGATTTGGGGTTGCACTGGTCGATCGTCGCATGCTTGGAGTCACCTCCACTACTGGTGAACTGTTCTTCGAGTGAGTTGTGACTCTCTCCTCTCACCGTCCATCTTTTTCCTCCCTGTCGCTTTGTCCTTTTCCTGGCTCCTTCGCCAGGTTCCGTCCAGTAGCGCAGGTGGGCTTGCGAACTCCCTTAGGAGGGGCGAGTTCGCTCGCCACTTGATTTGCGAGCAAGCTGGCGAGCGAACTTGCTCCCCCTTTTGCGAGCCTGCTCGCTTTTTCGCTCTCTTGCTGGCTCTTGCTGCATGCCGCGACGGCAGGCAGCTTCGCTCCCATGCTTGCCGTCGCGGCATGCCTGCCGCTTGCTGCCGCACCTGCCGCTCTCGCAACTCGCCCCCCCCTCGCTTTTGCAGCACCTACACCGTCGCGGCAGGCTTTCGCAGCAGGCGACTTTGCTTTGGCACTGCTCTCGTAGCTTGCTGCGACCGCTGTTCCCCTCGCACTCCCTTCTCGCGAGAAATTCTCTCGCGACCCATTTTTCACTCCGTTTTCCCCATCCACGCTGTCGAATTTTTATTTCTCTCTGAGGACTGAACTGGGTCTTCGGAGGAACAGTTTTCCAGAAACTTAGGAGACTGAAGTAGGTCTCCTAACGTAGTAAGGAACTGAAGTGGGTAGTTGAAGCTGCTGTTTGTCTGGGAGAAAAAATGATTTTTTGTAGCAGGCTGCTGAGGGGAGACAGGTGTAAACTTCTCAGATGTCACACCGACACTGAGCGTGACTTAGTCTGTCGGCGATGAAAGGACTCAGACTGCCGCTGGGGAATTTTCCGCTGTAGGTGAATTTTCTTGATGGCTCTGGATCTCTGCTGCATGCTCCCAAAAAAATTCTCCGTGCACCATGAGGCACGAATCTCCATTTTTCTGTGTGCAGAGATCACCGATGGTGGTGGTGCGCGTGTTCGACTGCCGCGTGTCTACCAGGTCACCATTCTTCTGGGGATACTACGAGTGGGCATTACACGTAATTCCACACTGCTCCATACACTTGTAAAAAATGTCCTTCGAGACACTTTTTGTCAAAAAGTCTACAGCTTGCACTGTTCCAGGAACGTGCTCGAGGACAATCATGTGGTCGATCACCATTGAGCGAATCCAGTGGCCGCGGATGTCAATGTGCTTCGTTCGCCCCTGAAAATTTGTCGAGTTTGCAAGGTCGATAGCCGATTTATTGTCGACGTAAACTTTGGTCGGGCCGTGCTGCGCGAAGGAGATGTCGTCAAGGAGGTTCCTGAGGTAGGTAACCTCCTGAGCTGCTGATGTCGCCGCGACATACTTAGCTTCAGCCGAGCTGAGTGTGATGATGTTTTGCCTCCTGCTCGACCACAAGACTGTCGTTCCAGCCAGGAGACAAACAAATCCTATGGTGCATCGACGGTCTTCCTCAGTACCACCAAAATCTGCATCCACGTCGCAGCTCAGCTCCACATTGCTTGACGAACTGAAGGCCAACCATGTGTCTGAGGTAGTCCTAAAGAACCCAAGGGCACGGTCCAGCTCCTTGCAAGCCCTTTCAGAACAAGTCTCATTCCCACGCGCCAGGTTGCTCACCGCAAAATGCAGGTCAGGCCGTGTGCAGCTTCCAGCGTGCATGAGAGAACCGACCCGGCTGCGATAGTCAATCTCAATTGTCCCCCTTGGTCCCTGTTGAATCAGCTGCTGCTGCGTTAGGGGAGTCGGAATGTGACGATCTAGGACGTCAAACCGTTCACAGACTTTGGCTGCGTAAGATTGTTGTGACAACTTGAGCGTGCGTGATGCACGATCACGTTTGATGTTCATGCCGAGGTAGTACTCAAAGCTCGGCATCAGCGTCACATTGACTTCTTTTGCCATTGCAGAAGCAGTTGCGTGGATGAAGTCTAACGACGGGTCGATGATCAGGATATCGTTGACGTAGACGAGGACGTAGCAGTCTAGACGTTTGTTCTCAGCCTGACGATGTAGAAACAAGCAATCATCGTAGGCTGATAGATGAAAGTCTAGTGACTCAAGGAGGCTCTGTAGCTTGCGGTACCAAAGGAGAGGACTCTGCTTCAAGCCGTACAAGCTCTTGATGAGCTTGCATACTCTTCCGCTGTTGTCATCATACCCTTCTGGCCACTTCACGTAGACCGTAGTGTCCATTTCTCCATGCAAAAAGGTGTTCTTGACGTCGAGCTGCTGCACCTCGTAGTCTTTGACTGCTACAATGGCGAGCATGATGCGCGTTGTGGTATAACGGCTGACAGGTGCGTAGGTTTCGAAGAAATCCTTGCCTTCCACCTGTGATAACCCCTTTGCAACCAGGCGCGCCTTGAATTTGTCAATGTTGCCATCTGCCTACGTCTTCACCCTGAACACCCACGTCACACCAACAGGCCTCTAGCCGGATGGTAGCTCTGTTAGCTCCCACGTTCCTTGCTCCATGAGGCTGCTGTACTCTTCATCCAGTGCTGCTCTCCATTCCGCTACAAACTCCCCTGCCAGTGCTTCCTTGAGTGACGTTGGCTCAGGCGGCAGTGCAAATGAAGCCTTCGAAAGGAGAGCTGTCAGATGCATTGTTGTGAAGTCGGCATGTACCTCATCATTCTCAGCATACACTATGCACGCTGTAATCTCCATGTCGCATTCTGCTTCATCCTCCTTGTGCTGTTCTTCCATCTGCTGTTGCAGGAGGCACGTGAAGTGCCGGCGTTCGACTGTGCCGTCGTGCTTCTTCAACCGCGTCGCCTCCGCACCATCTTGCGTTGCCACGGGATGGCATTCGCCATGGCCTATTACGATCGTCTCTTGATCAGTGGCGATGCGTTCGTCGTGGTCAGCCACAAGGGGCACACTCGTGGGCACCGCCTCTTCGCTCGCCTGATTCACATCCGTCGTGGTGAGTGGATCATAGTCTGCTGCTTCGTCTTGGATTGACTCCACAAATGAGTCATAGAATGACTCAAGGAGGTTTCTTGTGGTCGAGCGCTTAGCTTCCCACCCTTA
This sequence comes from Penium margaritaceum, assembly GCA_023375785.1. Taxonomy (NCBI): domain Eukaryota; kingdom Viridiplantae; phylum Streptophyta; class Zygnematophyceae; order Desmidiales; family Peniaceae; genus Penium; species Penium margaritaceum. The sequence continues at coordinate 5,059 of SZWC01024770.1, read as the reverse complement.
ACGTGTCAGATGCTCGAAGAAAACAACATCACGACTGGTGACGACTCGTTGAGAGTCAATGTCGTAGAGCTCCCAACCTTTCATGTTCGGGCTTTGTACGACAAACATGCCCCAAGCTGCTTTGTCTGCAAGCTTCTTGCGACGTTCTTTTGGGACGTGGAGAAGCACCATGCAGCCAAATGTCCGAAGCATGGTGATGTCTGGCTTGTAGTCGTGCCATGCTTCAAACGGAGTCATGTCTAGCAAAGCCATGTGTGGTACACGATTCAGCACCCAAACTGCTTGCCTCAAAGCATACGGCCACCAGGTGTTGTCGAGCTGCGCTCCTAGCAGCATGGATTTGAATGTCTCCTGAAAAGTGCGATTCGCCCTTTCTGCGACACCATTCGGCTGCGTGGTATATGGTGAAGAGAACTACTACACGATGCCCATGTCCTCAAGCTGCGACATGAACTCTGTGCTGGTGTACTCGCCAGCATTGTTGGAGCGTAGGACTTGCAGCTTCTTGTTGCTTTGCCTCTCGCCCATTGCCAGCCATTTGAAGAAGTAGGTTGGCGCTTCATCTCTGGTTCGGAGGGGGTAGCTCCAAAGGAAACGTGTCGTATCATCCACAAAGATGAGGAAGTAACGGTGTCCACCATAGACTGTTGCTGAGGGGAGCGGTCCGCAGATGTCAGTATGAACCAATCTCAGCTTTTGGCTGATGTCGCACTTGCTCGCTGGAGGGAACATTTGTCGTGGCAACTTGGCACGAACGTAGTCCTCACAAGGATCAGTTCTTCCTTGGCCACTTTTCTTGATGTCGAGGCCGTTGACATGGCCCTTCTTCACCATGGATTCCACCAACTGATTGCTGATGTGGCCTAGCCTCTTGTGCCACACTACAGCATCTGCACCTGTAGGTTGGTGTAGACTTGCTACTGCAAATGGGGAATCCGTCTCATCTTGAGCTGGTGCGCTGAAGTCCAGCTCAATCATGCCATGTGGAAGGAGCTGACCTTCTACAAAGGTTTTTCCTTCATGGCTTTTGAGCGTGACATGCTTGCCGTTACTGATGACGCGAGCTCCTCTCTTCATCAGTTGTCCAAGGGAGAGGAGGTTAACAGCAGTGTCAGGTATGTAGAGAACGTTGCCAAATTTGACCTATGCTCCATCATACCCTGTCACTATCATCATGCCATTAACGAGCACGGGCACCTGCTTGTTGTTGGCGACTGTCAAGTAGCTCCGATCTGAAGGCTCGTAGTTGTGGAGGCAAGATTTGTGGTACGTGATGTGCGAGGTACACCCGCTGTCCAGGTACCAAACATACG
>SZWC01024767.1:5315-23438 GCA_023375785.1 Penium margaritaceum | reverse complement strand
TTTTTTTACCTCCCCAAAATCCAGAAATCAGTCTTAGCATTCTAGGTCTATCGGTGCAAGATAAACACAGACAATATCGTTGACCAATGACGAAGGATTCTCTCAACCCGGGGCAGACTTAGATGAGATTTTTTCCTCTGCTAATTGCTGTACCACTGCTCAAGTTTATCTGATCCTAGTCGCACATCACGACCGGGATCTTGAGCAGATTGATAAGAGAAATGAATTTTTTGCATGGTCTCTTTGATGAAAAGATCTACTTGCTGCAATTTCTCCAGACTTCATTTGATGGCTCCCACAAGGTGTTGCGCTTGCACAAAGCCTTGTACGGAATCAAGCAATCTCCCCACTACTGGAACATGGAGATCACCTCCACGCTTGAAAAGGGAGGATGTTATTGTAGCACTGTTGACCCAACGTTGTTCCTTAGCTCCTCATCTTCTTATTCGTAGCCATTCTTGTCTATGTTGACAACCTCCTCATTACCTCTCCTAGCCCTCCCACTCTCAAGAATGTCAAAGCTCTTGTGCAATCTATGTACAGGATGAAGGATCTTGGCCTTGCTAACGTGTTTCTTGGCATGAGCGTGATAGACACGTCGCACGCTGCATGTTTACCACGCTGTATAAGTTTGCAGCGTGGGGGAGAGACTCGACACCCTCTTGGTTGACATGTCCACTGACTCCACCTTAATGAATCCAGCAGGCCAAAGGCTATTGAAGTCGTTGGAATTGTTGCAGCTCGGGGAGACCATTGATGTTACAGATTACCCGTGCGTCATTTTATCGCTTATGTACCCTCAGACCACGATGCGCACAGAAGTAGGGTTCACAGTCAACTTTCTCACGCACTTCTTGGAGGAGACCAGGCTGCGATAACACAGGGTAGCTCTTTGGACCGTTCAATATTCAGTTTCTAAACAATGAATCAGTCTGTGTCATTGGGTACAACCATCAGCCCTTGATGATGGTTACACTGACAGTAACTCGGCCCACTACATAGATGCTCACTTCCGGTCAGGGGGGACATCTTTTTGGTGGGCACAACTATCGTCTCATGGAAAATTGGCAATCAGGGTTGTGTGGCACAAAGCAAGCAAGGCCAGCTATGTCACACTTGTATGGGTATGTGTAAAAGTGTGTGGTTGTGCCGGGTTGTGTGCCCTTACGTCGCATCACACTGCGATGTGACAACCAAAGCACCAAGGCCATTGCAGAGTACGACATCATGCATCATTCATGCATAAAGCACATAAATGATGTGCTTTGTGCATGAGTGCATCGCAGCAAGCGACGTCCAGATAGTGTGGGTTAAGACTCGTCAGTTGGGAGCTGATTTTCGTACAAAGACAGGCAATAGTGGTTTGTTCAAAATGGCTGTAAATGTCGTTGGCTTGACACGTGCTTGTCATGGGGCCGATCGACATCCCATGTATCTCTTGTTGCAATGCACTCATGTCTCTACCTTTGTGCTGCATGTGGTGTGAACGTTTCCTTGCCTTGTTCCATTTCTTGTTGCATGTCGTGTTGTGAGTCTGCGGGTTATGGGTAGCGTTGGTGTTGAGTTCATAACCACCCAGGTGACCGCCTGACTTCAACCGCGTGTACCTCATTATTTCACGTATCTTAAACGGTGCAGTTCCATTGCACAGCTATAGACACTGGGAAATTTTTCGCTATCGACTTTTTGTCACACGACATGGTAGAGTGTTGGCAGGTTGCAACAGTTTCTTATGAGAACTCCATGCCAGAAACATTTGGTAAAGGCACTTTGGTTTGGAAACAATCACTGGTGTGCAGCTGAATACGTGTACAAACATGCAAGCCCCACCACATACGCTCCTGGACAATGTGGATGATATTCTCATAGTTGCATGCCTATGTGTTGGTAGCATTGGCCTAGCCCGGGTTCCTGATGCCTAGGGTTTGTGCTGCAGAAACTCTTCGGAGAATGTAGTCAGCCATCCCAGGTTGATTGCCGTGGAGTGAGTTTGACCCCACGGGTGGCGGAGAGGCCCCACGTGAGTGCTTCGTGTCGGTGACCTCACCAATCGCTAAAGGCCCGCTCCCACTCACTACTTGTGTATTTTCTCACTTGATTCGCACGAAAGTTACCCCCACCCTAAGTCCATGGCATCCATGTAGGTGATTACAGAGTGCATCTAAGCTTTTGCCTCTCACTCCTCTACTGTCCACATGCTCCAGGTACCGGTACATACCACCGAGTGCCCGAGTCTCGGCTTTTGACAAGTTACACCCATGAAGGGATATCTTTAACAAGCATCAATGGGTCTTTATTGGCAGTGGTTAATACGACTGAGAGCTCGGGTCTTTTCCGCAAAACAGATCAGAAAGGCTACACACAAACATTCGGCATCAATGGACCACGAAAGGCTTTATTTTTTCGAAAACGCATCGCAAAGGGTTCCAAAAAAAAAAAAAACCCACAGAGGATATCTTGAACAAGCATCAATCGGTCTTTATTGGCAGTGGTTAAGGAAACTGAGAGCTCGGTGTTGGTTTGCTTGGCTTCCACCCGTGGAAGCCACACAGGGTGTGGCTCGTGTGGATTCCATAGGTGGAAGCCACACGAGCGACAACCGTGGTGATTATTCGTATGCCCCCTACTNGGCAGTGGTTAAGGCAACTGAGAGCTCGGTGTTGGTTTGCTTGGCTTCCACCCGTGGAAGCCACACAGGGTGTGGCTCGTGTGGATTCCATAGGTGGAAGCCACACGAGCGACAACCGTGGTGATTATTCGTATGCCCCCTACTAGTATGGAGCAGCAGTACTCGAAAGCACGATGATATGATCCTTGATGCGGACGCAGCTGGTGCCGGAGCACCGACGAGTGGTGGCTCCATGCACCAGTAGCTGCCAGACAGCTGCCACAACATCCTCGGTGCTTATCGGGGTCCCTTGCGGTTTTCTTTAAAGACGCTGGAGTTTTCTCATTGGACTGGCTCTAAATCCTGATTTGCATGTTTTGCATTGTCTGTCCACCGATCGATGCCGGACTTGTGCGTGTGACCAGTTGTAGCATCCACCTCAAGATTCTGCATCTCTAGGTTTAGACGGTGATGCATTCGGATACTTGTGCGCAGGTTTACAATCAAAACAGTGGTTTTGGGCCGGTTTTAGGACAAACTGACACTGTCCCGTGCGTCACCTATCGTACACCGCGGCAACATTTTATACTATATGCTTGTCAGCTGTCATTTCTCTTAGCAATTATATTCAATTTGAGCTTCCTAACAATCTGTACGTATCCCTACCCAGACCCTTGCATTTTCGTGCATGACTTGTGATTGCCATCACACACTGACTCAGCGCTGACGCTCAGTTAAGTGGCAAGCATGTAGAAAGGTTTTAGGAAGTTTCTCATGGTATCAGAGCAAACGAACCATAGCTCGTTTTGCTGTGCCGTAGTAGCATCAGTGAGTGGCAGCAGCGGTAGCCACCCATAGTAGCAGCAGCAGATCATGGAGGGACCCACGACTTCGTTGTACGGAGCGGTGGAGGTAGCGGAGACAGCGATGGCAAAAGCAGTCGTAGGAGCGACAGTGTCGAGAAGCACTTGTAGTGGGAGCAGTTATGGGCAACAGCCACTCCGAGCAGTAGTAGCAGCACCGAGTGGTAGCAACAGCTGTGTCTGGCTGCCGGCCTGTACACATAAAGAAAAAGAAGGGAGGAGAAGCGACTTGTAGCAACAGCTTGCGGTGGCGGCTGCAAGCAGTGGCAACGCGCAGCCGCGGTAGCAGCTTGTAGCAGCGATGGCATCAGCAGCCGCTAGCAGCATCAGTAATGTAGTAGCAGCGGCGGAGGCCAGCATCCAGAACAGCACCTGGAGCAGGTACAAGAGTAGTAGTAGCGTAAGGCAACAATCACAACAGCACCTGGAGCAGCAGCGGCAGCGAGCAGCAGGTGCAGCAGGAGCAGCAGTAGCAGTGGCGGCGGCAACGAGCAGCTTCAGCGTGCCGCCGCAGTTGCACACGTGCTCAGCTGTATTAGTAGCAGCGCGTGTAGAAGCAGCTACACCGGCTGCAGATACCGCTGCCGCTCGTTTGTAGCGCGAAGCTGCCTCGCACCTTTGCGGTGAAAGCGAGCTTGCCCACAAGCGAGCTCGCCGAGCGAGCTCGCTCGACGAGTTCGCTCAAGGCGAGGGTCGAGCTAGAGAGACAAAAAAAGGGGGAGGATAGAGGGGTTCCTCGAGCGGGGCAGTCCAGAAAGACTTCTAGAAGGGGTACCCCATTAGCACCAAGCTTTCGGTGAGCCAAAAGGTAAGAAAAAGGAAGACAAGAAAAGGTGGCCGAGGGTCTCAGTCGTCGGTTGATGACGACGACAGGTGTAGCAGTAGTAGATGTAGCCGCAGCGGCACCACCAACAGCGTTACGAGCGGCAGGAAGTGTTGCGGGGACCACCGTCGTCGGCGTTGATGGCAGTCGTAGGCAGCAGTGATAGCAGCGACAGCACCGAAGGCAACTTGAGGGCGCACATTGCGGTAGCAGTGAGATAGCAGCATAGCAATCGCATCGCATTCGCATAGCAGCGCACCATTAGCGTGGCGGTGGCTGTCCTCGTGACGGCATCGCAACACGATTGAGAGACTGTGCTTTGATTGCCTACCTCCCCCTGTGGCTTTGTGCTTGCAGGAACAAGTGTTGTGTGCACTCACTCATGCAAAGCTTCGGAGATGAGCAGACTGCTGAACATGTGGTTGGGAGCGCAGCCGGTGCCGTGGTTGGCACCGGCACTGCATGCGTGGCAGGCGTCGCGTCCACAGTGGCATGTACAGTCGTGGCACATACCTGAGGCGTCCAACGGCTTTGCCTGCTACTACTGTAGTGATTGGCACCATGGCTAGCGCCAATGTCGCCATCCATGGTGGCCGTATCCACGACGGTTGCCACCCTGTCGGGTGGCGACCGCCCTGGATATGGTCTCACCCTTCGTCTTCACCATCAGACTCAAAGACGTCTGCCGGTACAGTGGCACCACTCGGTGGAGCTATGGCGGTGTTGTACGGCGAGCTCCAGGGTCTAAAGTGCATGGTGCAACAGCTCATTGACCATGTAGTCTCTGAGCAGGATGTTACCACCATGCTGTTGCAGACATCCTCATCTTCCTCCGCGCCATCATCACCTCCGACAATGTTGTCACCTGCCAGTCCCTCGTCACCCGACCTTAGCTCCACATCCAACACCCTCCGCTCTTTCCTGGAGTCAATTGGAGTCATCCCGATCTCTGACCTCTCCACGTCTGTGGTTTTCCCTTCAATTCACGTTCCTTGCGCCTGCACTTGGCACGCGAGGGAGCTGACGGCACATTTGGCTAGAAGTGCCTAGGAGGCAGAGACAACGGTAGCAGCAGCAATGGAAGGCGTTACCGCAGTGCCGACTCTCTCATCCTCGGTCGTAGAGCTGGTGCGGCCCCCCCTTCTGCCAGTGTGTCGGTCGAGGGGGGGATGGAGTGTCCAACGACAACCAGAGGAGAGTGCAAGAGGGATGAGACGGACGCCCCAGCTCTGGGAGAGGATTGTTCATCTGAGGGGTGGTCCAACGTTGATTCCGGGACGGAGATTGAGTTGGACATTGTACCGGATGTGGTAGAGGGATTCAGAGAGATGGCAAGGACCGTTGATGACCTGGCGACAGCGGGGACAATAGGATCTGTTATAGCGGTGGCAGGAGTTGCAGCAGAGCCGTCTCCCTCATCCCCGGTCGAGGGGTTGGTGCGGCACCCCCTCCTGGTTTTTGCCAGTCTATCGGCCGGTCGGGGGTGGAGTGCTTGCCGACGACCACTGGACAGCATAGGATTAATAAGCCGGATAGTGTTGGACGGCGGGAGCATATAGCTGACCGCCAGGAGGGGGCAAACGTCCCTTGTGAGGACGACGAGTCGTTTATGGGGGATTGGTTAGACACGGAGTTGGAAACAGACGTAGAGGCCCAGTGTGATGCCGTGTTTGCACCAGCTGTAGCACGAGCATAGGATGACCCCTATACGAGGGTAGACGTCCATGTGTGCGATACGTCGGCGGCACTTGATGAGCTTGGAGCAGCCACCATGGAGGACTCACACCGAGCTGCAGACCTCTAGCTCATGGGTGTCCTGACCAGTGTTGCCGACACCATGGGGATTCCAGCCGACGACACAACTGTAGTTGCCCGGGCATGAGCGCATGCGCTCCACGATGGATGCTCAGGAGGCAGCCGTGGCTGGAGCGGAGGCGCACGTGCAGAGTCTCATGGCCTAGCTCTGGAGGATAGTAACCGCTGTTGCACCATGGATGTTCCAGCATGACAGATTGCCAAGGAGTATGTGGAGGATGTACACCGGCATCTCGAGGCAGCTGAGTGGTCAGTAGAGGATGCACGTCTGGGACGAGCGGACCTCCAGCAACAGGTGGATGATGGGTTGCACACCACGGGTCAGGAGGAGCACCACAGCACTGAGCGCACCTTCGACGGCCACCACGACGTCGCGGATGCAGATGGACCTTCATATGCCTACGTCCGGCCAACAGCTCACGGCCAAGCAACTGGTGTGTCACCAGCAGCGGGTGCCTTCGCAACAACCGTTCCTACAGCCCCACATAATCTACATGGCGACTCATTGTCTGGTGCCCACACCCTCCCAGCAGCTCGTGGCAAGGCGACACTTGAGTCGACGACTGACGAAGAAGACGTCAACTTGTGTGGCGAGTAGGCGCAGCTCCACTCCTTCCTACGGGATGAGACCACGATGTTGAAGAAGGCCGTGGCTCACACCGATGTACACGTGACAAAGGTCCAGCTTTAGGTCCGTGTTACGACTGATCGCTTGCATGCCGCAGATGCAGCAGGGTGGTCGGCTCCCGCGTCAAAGCTCGTCAAGCTCCACACGCGCCTCAACGCTACTGAGGCCGCGAGGTGATCTGCAGCTCAACAGTTGGAGGCCATACAGCAGGTGATTATCTTGGAGGAGGCCCTCAGTGCTGCACCAGTCAGATGAGCAGGTGACAACAATAGTGACGACGACAACAACAACGACGGTGCTCCGGGGTGAGGCTACGTGCGTGCACATCCAACCAGTGTCGTCGTCACCCTTGCTATTGTTGTGCAGCGGTATGTGGCCATGGGGGAGCCGTGCTCCTCCCTCAAGGATTGTATTAGGAGCAGCCATCCTCTGCAGCCCAGGGAGAGCGTTGGTGTGTGGGCTTTGGCCTAACACAATTATGACGATGCTCTGGTCGAGGTTATGCTGGTCGAAACCTACGCACCTGGTCAGTTGCACCGGTGTGACGTGGAGACCCATTACCTCCATGTGTTATGTATGCTCCATGCATGTGAGCAGGTGTGGTCAAGACCCGGACCCCGCAGACATGTTCCAAGACCTTGTTGCTTTCCACCTCTTGTGTGATGTTTGGCACATGGGTGTGTGATTCATGTCTTGCATGGTCGACACCCGGGCACTTGGTGAGTTATACCACTTTTACGAGGAGACATTGTATTGTGGTTGGTGTTTAGTGTTGGTTTGTGTGGCTTCCACCCGTCACGACCGACACTGCTAGCTTACCGATATACCCACATTCGGGGTATATGTCAGAGGAGGGCGTGACGACACGACGGGCCTCCGGACTGCACCGAGACTTCTCCAGCACCTACGACAGTGCCCACGAGACGCGGTCGATGCGTTCCGGCAGCCATGTGGGCTTGTCAGGAGGTAGAGGTTTTCTCGGTGGGTTCAGACCCGCGCACCCGGTTGACTGTACCGGTGCGACGAGGAGACCCGATGGCTATTGTGGGGCTTCCGATGTTCGGAAAGCCGTCTGTGATGTCTGGACGTTGATTCCGAGATGTTTTGGCACTGCTCATATTTTCTCGGTGGTCGAGACCCGGGCACTCGGACAGTTGTTCCGGTGCCTCGAGGAGACCACCTTTGTTACTCTCGTGGTGTATGCAGTGTGTTCTCCCTGTTGACTCATTTGGGTTCAGCAGGGGTNGAGACTTCTCCAGCACCTACGACAGCGCCGGCGAGACGCGGTCGATGCGTTCCGGCAGCCATGTGGGCTTGTCAGGAGGTAGGAGAGTTTTCTCGGTGGGTTCAGACCCGCGCACCCGGTTGACTGTACCGGTGCGACGAGGAGACCCGATGGCTATTGTGGGGCTTCCGATGTTCGGAAAGCCGTCTGTGATGTCTGGACGTTGATTCCGAGATGTTTTGGCACTGCTCATATTTTCTCGGTGGTCGAGACCCGGGCACTCGGACAGTTGTTCCGGTGCCTCGAGGAGACCACCTTTGTTACTCTCGTGGTGTATGCAGTGTGTTCTCCCTGTAGACTCATTTGGGTTCAGCATGGGTGACGGGGCCCGGTGCGGTTAGCTGCCGGCGCCCCTATATAAGCCCGCTAGGGGCTCATTTGTAATCTCTCCTTGTTCTTTATATTCAGCGTTCCAGACTTAGCCAAATTCTTGACGTCTCGTATCGCACTCACACACAAAGCTCATGTTCGTTTGTGCATGGGCCTGCATGCCCTAAAATTATTTCCAATTTGGTATCAGAGCACAGGGGGGCGTGGGAGCAGCAGAAGCAGCAGTAGTGGGCGGAACACTAAGAGAAAGCGCCACGTGGCGCCACGCCGGCAGCAGCGTGAGGGAGCGCGAAGCGACTGCACGTGAACGCCACAAGGGCGGTGAGCCGCCGCTAGCAGCAGCAGTAGCAGTAGCAGCAGTAACAGCAGCAGCACGCGTTGGCAGCAGCAGCGTGCACGAGCAGCAGCGACGCAGCACTAGCTTGCAGCCGTGGCAGCAGCGAGCAAAAGCAGAGGCGTACAGCAGCAAGCAGCGACGCAGCAGAAGCAGCAGCAATAGCTGCAGCAGCTTTAGCAGTAGCAGCAGCAGCCGTAGCAGCAGCAGCCGCAGCAGCAGCAGCAGCAGCAGCAGTGTGCAACGGCGTGCAGAGCAAAAGAAGAAGAAGAAGAAGAAGAAAAAGAAAACAAGGCAGCAGCAGATCTGCAGCAGCAAGCAGCAGCAGCTGCTGCTGCGCAGAGCAGCAGCAGCAGCAGCTGAAGCAGCAGCAGCAGCAGCAGCATCCGCAGCAGCTGCACCTGCCGCTGCAGCTGCTGCTGCCGCTGCGAGGAGGGCCTCGCAACCCTCCTCTCAAGGGGGGGGGGCCTCTGAGGGGGCCTGTCGACCCCGTTCGCCACCCCCCTCCTCTCCCTCCTTTCTCCCCTTCTCAAGGGGGGCCCTCGGAGGGCCCTGCTGAGCCCCTCCGAGGGGCCCTTCGGAGGGGGCCCCTCGGCCCCGTCGGCCCCGTCGGCCCCGTCGGCCCCGTCGGCCCCGTCGGCCCCGTCGGCCGACCGACGGAGGGGCCGGGTCAGAGGGGCANAGGGGTACGCCTGAAAGAAAAAAAAAAGGAAGAAAAAAAGGATAGAAAGGCAAGGGCTTCAGGCGAGCAGAGGGGAGAACCAATAAAAAAAGGGGGTGGAGGTTGAGGGCAAAAGAAAGAAAAGGAGGGGGGTGGCTGTGGGCAAGAGAAAAGAAAAAAAAGGCAAAACAAAAAGAGGATAATCTTCCGACTACCACCGCAGTGAGGGAGTACCACCGCAGCAGTCGCTGCAGCTTTCATAGCTGCAATAGCAGCATCAGGCGGTAAAGTGTCGACGACTACATCGTGCGGCGGCTGCGCGACAGCTTCCGCTTTCGTCTTCTTAGCCGACAGCGGACGATCGTCGGCGACGATCTCCGCTTCTAGACGCGTCCTCGACCGGCGTCTTCCTGGGGCCCGTGGATTGGTGAGTGCACTTCACCCCGTAGGATCGACGGCGGATTCGAGTCTTACCGTCTCCGAGGGCTGGGTCGTCTACCGCTTGGAGCAGCGGCCACACCTACAGCCGCCACCCCTTCTCGTTATGGAGCAGTCTTTGCTCCCTTCGTGGCAGCAGCATTGGTCGCCGCGGCTAGTCAGACTCTCGTCTCCGGGTGTGCTGTCGTAGTGCAGCTCTTCCCGTCTGGTCACGTTTGCTGACCCGGACGCCGTGACCTCCAGGAGTGATAGTACCTACGGGCCTCATTCTCTCCCGTGGCTTGGTGTTTACCACCGGGAGCAGGTTCCCTTGGCACCTATCCATCGTCTAGCGCACGAGATGAGTGCGCGGACATTTGAGCATGCGCCCTGCGCATTCGCCTGCTACTACTGTGGTGATGGACGTCATGGTTGGCGTCGCTGTTGGACGCGCCCTCCCGGCTGGCATCCACCTTGGTTACAGCCTCGTCCGAGCCTCCGTCCTCCACAGCATACGGATCTGCCGTCGTTGGTAGATCCCCTAGCTGGACCTCTGGCGAGCATATTCGCTGAGATCCACGGCCTCCGACAGACGGTGCAGCGGCTCTGTGACCTTGTCGTCACTGAACGTGCTTCTGCTACTCGTTCGTCGACGGCCTCTTCGATCACATCTCCTCCACCCTCTCCTCCTTCGTCATCCGATGGTGTACCTTCAGCCCCATCTGCCAGCGAGTCTCAGGCTTCCACCATCCTTTCGATCCTCCACTCTGTTGCGACCACGACGCCACCTCGCGATGACATGTCTTCATGCAGTCGTTCCAGTCGAGTGGCCCCGCGACGTCGGCGTCAGCGCTCCGCACGCCGTGCTCGCGCCGGTTCCGATACATCCTCCACCTCCTCGGCTTCCATTGCTGTACCTGTCGAGGGGGAGTGTGGTCATCAAACAGTACCTATGCCCGTAGCGACAGTAGCCGCACCCCCGCCGTCCCGCCGTGCCTTAGCGTCAGCTGAGGCAGATGCAGATGACAGGGTGGCAGTACATGACGTGGAGTCTGATCCCACCATGGAGGTCATGGTCCAGACTTGCGTATCATCGAGCTCGACTTCCACGTCCGGGCTGGATCCAGATCTGCTACAGCAGCACGTTGCGTCAGGAGGAGTGCGGGCCCGGCGTCCCTCGGCGGTGCCACTCGCGGCTCCTATCGGTGGCGTCCCGGCAGTTGCACAGGGGTCCCGTACGGATCGGGATGCCTCTTGCGGAGTTTTGGCGGAGTTTGGGCAGCAGGCTCACACGATCCCGGCGGAGGTTCCAGTGCAGGAGATATGCATGTCATCGAGGTCGACATCCACGCTGGGACAGGAGCCGGACGTTCTGCAGCAGTAGGTTACCTTAGGAGGAGTGCAGGCACGGTGTCCCTGGACTGTGCCACTCCCGGCTCCGTCCGGTGGAGGCCCTGGACTTTCGGGGGAGAGTGTGCAGACGACTCACACGACTCCGGCAGATGTTGGAGTACTTAGGACTTGCATATCATCGAGGTCGACATCTACGCTGGGGCAGCAGCCAGACATTTTGCAGCAGCAGGTTGCATCACGAGGAGGGCAGGTCTCACGTGCCTTGGCGATGCCACTCGCGACTCTGATCAGTAGCGACCTGGCGGCAGCAGAGGAGTATTGTGCGGATCGGTATGTCCCATACAGTTTTCCAGNACAGGGGTCTCGTACGGATCGGGATGCCTCTTGCGGAGTTTTGGTGGAGTTTGTGCAGCAGGCTCACACGATCCTGGCGGAGGTTCCAGTGCAGGAGATATGCGTGTCATCGAGGTCGACATCCACGCTGGGACAGGAGCCGGACGTTCTGCAGCAGCAGGTTACCTCAGGAGGAGTGCAGACACGGTGTCCCTGGACTGTGCCACTCCCGGCTCCGTCCAGTGGAGGCCAAGGACTTTCGGGGGAGAGTGTGCACACGACTCACACGACTCCGGCAGATGTTGGAGTACTTGGGACCTGCATGTCATTGAGATCGACATCTATGCTGGGGCAGCAGCCGGACATTGTGCAGCAGCAGGTTGCATCGGGAGGAGTGCAGGTCGCGCGTGTCTTGACGATGCCACTCGCGACTCCGACCAGTAGCGGCNTTGCATCACGAGGAGGGCAGGTCTCACGTGCCTTGGTGATGCCACTCGCGACTCTGATCAGTAGCGACCTGGCGGCAGCAGAGGAGTATTGTGCGGATCGGTATGTCCCATACAGTTTTCCAGGGGCGTTGGCGCACGGGACTCATACTAGCCCGACAGCGGTCGCTGTACATGAGCAGAGTCGACCGGCTGGTCTGTTAGAGGTTGAGGCGTTCTTGAGAGCAGCAGTTCTCAGAGATGTCGCCGGGACATATGCTGCAGCAGACACAGCATGCTTCACCGCCTCATCTGCACAACCTGAGGACCAGCTTCAGCGTGAGGAGTCGTCCACCTTCCCACAGTCTACGGGTTCCCGTACCCATGACGGAGTAGCGACATACATGACGGAGTCAGATGATGATCCATACTCTGTCATCGAGCAGGTGGTAGCGACTTGCGTTCCCGGCGAGACAGTGCGTGATCGCCAGCTGCGCTTGTTGGTCGCCTTGACGGACATTGCTGAGCCGGAGCCCTGTACACCTGTGTCCATTATGGCGGCAGTCGAGGACACTGGAGCAGATCCATATATGCAGATTGAGTCACCTCGTCAGCAGGAGCTGAGTTCTGCCCCCTCGATTTCACCTCTTGGTGACGCTACCGATCACATCGACGCTGAGAGTGGTAGTACCTGTACGGACGACGCTTCCACATGCTCTACGGACTCTGACGACTCCTTCTCCATCTCTCTCGGCATGCGACCGCTCACTCCTCGCATGACAGACACGAGCTGTGATGTGGATGCGACACCTGCAGCTGCATCCGATGTTCCTGCGTCTCAGCACATTGCGACCTTGGTTGACCCCCAGGAGGATGCAGCGGCAACTGTTCCATCATCTTCAGCAGCAGAGATGCAGATGTACTCACGAGCTGTGCAGTCTGCATGTGCAGCATCCAGTGAGGCAGAGTTCATTCTACTCCAGGTCGACATGGGCCACCTCGACATGTCCGAGGCAGATTATGCTGATCTGCAGGAGCGTGTAGTCAAGCTACAGCGAGAGATGGTGGCAGCGCGTGAGCGATTCTCAGAGGAGGGCAGCATCACTGGTACCGGCAGGAGCCTTCCGGCAGTAGCAGTGATGCTGAGCGTGCCTTCGGCTTCCGCCATCCCGGATCCTGTCGACCCCATCATCGCTCCTCCTTCTTCTGCTACAGTCACGCACCTTCATCCACCCGACTCACCTGCCCCATCTTCATCTTCATCCACGAGTGGTGATCCGGTTCATCGCTCCAGCTCTCCTCTTCTAGCAGTACACCCTTGTGTCTCAGGGTCTCCTATCCCGTATCGGAGGCCAGCTCCGCCACTTCATCCACGCACGCGTGCTGCTCGCCCATTCCCGTTCCTCCGGCGTACACAGATGCATCGCGGCAGTGCGGAGGCAGGAGAGACTGTGAGTTGGGACCCTTGGCAGTCACGCGAGGACTGGTATACCCCAGGTGATGCAGATTCACGTGAGGAGTTGTAGCCGGAGACACCACTTCGTCTTTGAGGGAGGGAGTCGACTCACAGGTGACAGGGGGAGCTGTCTCTACATGATGGATACACTACATGACTCATCGCCCAGGATCTTTTCAGCTACGACATCAGCATCTCCATCGAGGACATCGCTGCCAGGTTCATCTGCCCAGGGGGAGTGTTGTGTGGACCTCGACCTGACGCGACGCCATGGGAGATGCATGGGGAGGTCCATGCTCTGTGGTGAGCATCTACAGCATCTCGCATGTGGCTCATGCTGCGTGCCTGCACAGCTGCATACAGATGGTAGCACACTGTTGGTCGAGACCCGGACACTTGGTGCATTGCACCAGTGTCACGAGGAGACCATGTGATCGTATGCCTTAGTGTGTCGCTATACTGTGTGTGGCATTGTGCATGCGAGCTGTTGGTCGAGACCCGGATACTTGGTGCATTGCACCAGTGTCACGAGAGACCATGTGATCGTGTGTCTTAGTGTGTCGCTATACTGTGTGTGGCATGTGCATGCGAGCTGTTGGTCGAGACCCGGACACGTGGTGCATTGCACCCGTGTTACGAGGAGATCCTCCCCTGATCCAGTGTTTGGATGATGATACTATTGAGTTGGATTACTCGTAGTGGTCGAGACCCGGACTCTGGTACCGCCAGTGTCACGAGGAGACCATCTTGTCCTCGGACATGTGTATGATGTGCNCCTACACGGATCTCCGGGGGCGTTGGCGCACGAGATTCACACCAGTACGATAGCAGACGCAGTGCATGCGCAGATTCAGCCGGTTGATCTTTTGGAGGTTGAGGCATTCTTGAGAGCAGCAGTTCTGAGAGACATCGTTGGGACACATGCTACAGCAGACATCGCAGGCTCCACCATCTCATCTGCGGTACATGAGGACCAGCTTCAGCGTGAGGAGTCGTCCACCTTCCCACAGTCTCCGGGTTCCCGTACCCACGACGGAGCAGCGACATACATGACGGAGTCAGATGATGATCCATACTCTATCATCGAGCAGGTGGTAGCGACCAGCGTTCCCAGCGAGACAGTGCGTGAGCGCTAGCTGCGCTTGTTGATCACCTTGACGGACATTGCTGAGCCGGAGCCCTGTACACATGTGTCCATTATGGCGGCAGTCGAGGACACCGGAGCAGATCCATACATGCAGATTGGGTCACCTCGTCAGCAGGAGCTGAGTGCTGCCCCCTCGATTTCACCTCTTGGTGACGCTACCGATCACATCGACGCCGAGAGTGGCAGTACCTGCACGGACGACGCTTCCACATGCTCCACGGACTCTGACGACTCCTCCTTCTCCTTCTCTCTCGGCATGCGACCGCTCACTCCTCGCATGACAGACACGAGCTGTGATGTGGATGNTCACGCACCTTCATCCACCCGACTCACCTGCCCCATCTTCATCTTCATCCACGAGTGGTGATCCGGTTCATCGCTCCAGCTCTCCTCTTCTAGCAGTACACCCTTGTGTCTCAGGGTCTCCTATCCCGTATCGGAGGCCAGCTCCGCCACTTCATCCACGCACGCGTGCTGCTCGCCCTTTCCCGTTCCTCCGGCGTACACAGATGCATCGCGGCAGTGCGGAGACAGGAGAGACTGTGAGTTGGGACCCTTGGCAGTCACGCGAGGACTGGTATACCCCAGGTGATGCAGATTCATGTGAGTTGTAGCCGGAGACACCACTTCGTCTTTGAGGGAGGAAGTCGACTCACAGGTGACAGGGGGAGCTGTCTCTACATGATGGATACACTACATGACTCATCGCCCAGGATCTGTTCAGCTACGACATCAGCATCTCCATCGAGGACATCGCTGCCAGGTTCATCTGCCCAGGGGGAGTGTTGTGTGGACCTCGACCTGACGCGACGCCATGGGAGATGCATGGCGAGGTCCATGCTCTGTTCTGAGCATGTACAGCATCCCGCATGTGCCTCGCGCTACGTACCTGCACAGCTGCATACAGATGGTAGCACACTGTTGGTCGAGACCCGGACACTTGGTGCATTGCACCAGTGTCACGAGGAGACCATGTGATCGTATGTCTTAGTGTGTCGCTATACTGTGTGTGGCATTGTGCATGCGAGCTGTTGGTTGAGACCCGGATACTTGGTGCATTGCACCAGTGTCACGAGGAGACCATGTGATCGTATGTCTTAGTGTGTCGCTATACTGTGTGTGGCATTGTGCATGCGAGCTGTTGGTCGAGACCCGGACACGTGGTGCATTGCACCCGTGTTACGAGGAGATCCTCCCTTGATCCTGTGTTTGGATGATGATGCTATTGAGTTTGATTGCTCGTAGTGGTCGAGACCCGGACCCTGGTACCGCCAGTGTCACGAGGAGACCATGTGATCGTATGTCTTAGTGTGTCGCTAGACTGTGTGTGGCATTGTGCATGCGAGCTGTTGGTGGAGACCCGGATACTTGGTGCATTGCACCAGTGTCACGAGGAGACCATCTTGTCCTCTGACATGTGTATGATGTGCATTACACTGGTTTGTGTGTGTGTGCATCACTCCTCTCATGGTCGAGACCCAGACACTTGGTGGGCTGTGCCAGTGTCCAGGGAGACCCTGGATGGATAGCAGACGAGTGTGTGTGTGTGTGTGTGTGCGAGTTGACTCATGCATGTTATGGCTTGCGATGCATTGTTGTTCCATGCCTTCGCTCATTCGTTCTGGCGTGGACGGCTATGTCAGCCAGGGGGAGTGTTGGTTTGTGTGGCTTCCACCCATCACGACCGACACTGCTAGTTTACCGATATACCCACATTCGGGGTATATGGCAGAGGAGGGCGTGACGACACGACGGGCCTCCGGACTGCACCGAGACTTCTCCAGCACCTACGACAGCGCCCACGAGACGCGGTCGATGCGTTCCGGCAGCCATGTGGGCTTGTCAGGAGGTAGGAGAGTTTTCTCGGTGGGTTCAGACCCGCGCACCCGGTTGACTGTACCGGTGCGACGAGGAGACCCGATGGCTATTGTGGGGCTTCCGATGTTCGGAAAGCCGTCTGTGATGTCTGGACGTTGATTCCGAGATGTTTTGGCACTGCTCATATTTTCTCGGTGGTCGAGACCCGGGCACTCGGANAGTTGTTCCGGTGCCTCGAGGAGACCACCTTTGTTACTCTCGTGGTGTATGCAGTGTGTTCTCCCTGTTGACTCATTTGGGTTCAGCAGGGGTGACGGGGCCCGGTGCGGTTAGCTGCCGGCGCCCCTATATAAGCCCGCTAGGGGCTCATTTGTAATCTCTCCTTGTTCTTTATACTCAGCGTTCCAGACTTAGCCAAATTCTTGACGTCTCGTATCGCACTCACACACAGAGCTCATGTTCGTTTGTGCATGGGCCTGCATGCCCTAAAATCATTTCCAATTTTTAGGACAGACAGTGAGTATAGCCCCTCACTCGTCATTATGGTGACGGCTGTGTCAGCCATGGGGAGTGTTGGTTTGTGTGGCTTCCACCTGTCACGAGCGACGACCGTGGTGATTATCTGTATACCCCATGCTGGTGGTATGGAGCAGCAGTATTGGAGAGCATGACGACATGATCCCTCATGCAGACGTAGCTGGCGCCGGAGCACCGACGAGTGGTGGCTCCATGCACTGGCAGCTGTCAAACAGCTGCAACGACATATCGGGTGCTTGCCGGGGTCCTTTGCGGTCTTTCTACAGACGTTAGAGTTTTATCGGTGGACTGACTCTTAAGCCCGATTTGCATGTTTTGCATTGTCTGTCCATCGATCGATACCGGGCTTGTGCGTGTGACTAGTCGAAGCGTCCGGCTCAACATTCCATTCCGCATTCCATTCCGCATTTCTATATGTCATGATTGGATCCGCATCACTAGGTTCACACGGTGAACCTAGTGATGCACGTAAATCTTGTGCACAGATTTTCGGCCAAAACAGTGGTTTTGGGCCAGTTTTGGGTCAAACTGACACTGTCCCGTGCGTCACCTGCCGTGCGCCGCGACAGCTGTTAATGATGTACGTTTGTCAGTTGTCATTTCTCTCTGCAATCATATTCAATTTGAGCTTCCTAACACTCTGTACGTGTCCCTACCCAAGCCCTTGCAGTTCCGTGCATAACTTCTGATTGTCATCACACACTGAGTCAATGCTGACACTTGGTTAAGTGGCTAAAGGTAGGGAAGGTTCCAGGAAGTTTCTAATTCGACTCTTCCCTGCTAAAAAGATCGGACAGGCCACACACAAACATTCGGCGTCAATGGACCACTGCAGACATGCTGTAATTACATCACAAATTGTCCTTGAGTAATCGTGTAGTGCATTGCAAAAAGTCGATCGTCACAAGACTCTGACTGACAAGCCGCCATGGCACTACTATAGCCGCCAATCTGGTTGCCAAAGTGCACCATATGTATAAAATTTTAAGTAAGTTTTGGAAGACTCATTTAGCTGAGCAAGCACCCCTCACTCAGGATATCGTCTTGGACAACATTGCATTGACGACCACACAACATGAGCTAAATATATGTGTTTCTGCACCATCATACACAAGCATCATTACAGATAGGTTGCATAGTCTCAAACATTTTTTCGTTCTCATTGTGTTTGACCTACGCTCACACTTTCAAGAATATCTTTTCCTCCAACGCTGCCCGTCACCTTATGTCTGTAACAATGTCCTCAAACTTCAAATGCCCCTAGGAGGGTTGTCTCATTTTTTCACCCTT
>SZWC01024766.1:16684-30153 GCA_023375785.1 Penium margaritaceum | reverse complement strand
GGGGGGGGGGGGGGGGGGGGGGGGGGGGGGGGAGAGACAAGGCAAGGTGGGGCAGGTGGAGCAGGGGTCTGGGTTCGAACAGGATGGGGCCAGGGGTGAAGTTACCTTGAGGCATTGCCTCTGCCTAAGAGTCCAAGGTGTTATTTGTACAGTGAAGTCTTGATTTGCACAACGCAAAGAGACCAGAAGCAGCAGATGAAGTAACAGGAGCAGCAGCAGCAGTGGCGGCAGCAGCAGGAGCGGCAGCAGCAGAAGCAGCAGCAGCAGCAGCAGCAGGAGGAGGAGCGGCAGCAGCAGAAGCAGCAGCAGCAGCACAAGCGGCAGCAGCAGCAGTGGCAGCAAACGCCGCGGCGGCCACAGTGGCAGCAGCAGCAGCAGCAGCAGAAGCAGCAGCAGCAGCAGCAGCAGGAGCACCAGCAGCAGAAGCAACAGAGGCACCAGCAGCAGCAGCACTAGCAAAATCAGCAGCAGAAGCAGCAGCAGCAGCAGCAACAACAGCAGTGGCAGCAGAATCGGCGGTAGCAGCAGCAACCGCAGCAGAAACGGCAACAGCAGCAGGAGAAGCAGCAGCAGCAGCAGCAGCAGTAGCAGCAGCAGCAGCAGCAGCAGCAGCAGCAGCAGCCGCAGCAGGAACAGCAGCAGCAGCACCAGCAGCAGCAGGAAAGGTTGTTCAGGGCAAGAAGAAAATGAATGCAAAATCTTGGCATGACTCCGACTGTTTGACCCTGACTCCGACCCAACACAAAAAAATCCGAGCTGAGTTGGTTTCAGTGAGGCTCAGTCAGAGCCAAAGTCTCCGTGGAGGAAGGCATGTTCGCCGGGTTTTCTGGAGTTTGCTTTCTGTTCAACAAGCCAGGCGGCAGCAGAAGCAGCAGCAGCAGCAGCAGCAGCAGCAGCAGCAGCAGCAGCAGCAGCAGCAGCAGCAGCAGCAGCGGCAGCAGCAGCAGCAGCAGCAGAAGGAACAGCAGCAGCAACCCAAGATTATGATTAGAAGCAAGGGACAACCGCAGCAGGAGCAGAAGCAGAGACAACAGGAGCAGGGATCATTATCTCACCAGTGTGCGCGAAAACGACCAACACCCAAAACACCAACTCCCACACTGTCGGCCCCTGCCAGTGGAACGGGTTGCTGCTGCCACCGCCGGTCTGGCTCTCGGTCATCGCGGTGGCAGCAGCAGCAGGATCGGAAATGGGAGCGTGAAAGGGGCAAGGAAGGAAGCGAAGACCAGAATCTGCCAGAAAGAAAAAGTAGAGGACGTTTGCAGCGCAGGAGGAGGAGCCCGATAGGCTTGCAACGATGACAGCAGGAGCGCTGTTGCGCCAGCCGCACACGACGTGCACAACGTGGTGCTACCCAGTGGGGTCGGGGTTTGTGCGAGATCGTGACAAGGAGTTGCGCATTAGACCAGGAAAGAACGTGGTCGTGAGAACTTTCAGAAGGTTAACGGAAGTTGCGACGAGGCCGGCGTCCGTTGCCGAGACCATCGTCGCCAGGAGCCGACCGGCGTCAACGTCGTTTTCCATGGCAAGAAATGTGAACTGGTCGAATACCGTTTTTCTTTTCCATCATTTCGCTTGTGAGCATGCCACAAACTGAAGACAGGTAACCAAACAAGTCCAGATACCATGAATCAACACATGGGGTTAAGAAAAATCAGATTAATAAAACAATTAAAGTTAAAATTAATCCCAAATAACTTTCAATACTGGCCCCATTTGGTATATTAATGAGAAATTGCGCCGTTTTGTCTCCAAAGGTGGTTCGAATGACGATTGGTGTCCCTTCTTTTGAGGGGTTTGTGATATTTCACCACCGAGGGGGGGGGGGGGGGGGGGGGGGGGGGGGGGGGGGGGGGGGGGGGGGGGGGGGGGGGGGGGGGGGGGGGGGGGGGGGGGGGGGGGGGGGGGGGGGGGGGGGGGGGGGGGGGGGGGGGGGGGGGGGGGGGGGGGGGGGGGGGGGGGGGGGGGGGGGGGGGGGGGGGGGGGGGGCATGCGTTTTGCGTGGGGGGTCAGAAATTCCTCATTTATTTAAAGTGAACCTTCTAGGCCCCGCTTCCGCGGACCCCACCAGGATCCCACGTATTCGGGTTGTGGTTTGATTAGGATTTTCATAGAAAAACAAAGCAGAGGGGGGGTCGAGATGGATCCTATTTTCTCCATCTCGAAAACAGGCGTTTTCGCTCACGAGATGTCCCCTTTGTTGTTTCATTCGACATGCAAACCTCATGTTCTACTGTCTCCTTTACATTTGCCCATTTTTTCAGAACCCAATTGAGGTACATTTAGATTAAACTCTGTTAATTTCGCTAAATTCAGACTTGCTTTGTCCAAGGAAACTTTCGCATTTCCGTGTTTTCTTTTAGCCGCACCGTCATTCATATTCTTCGTGTTTATGTAGATTTATGGCTATCGAGTCTTCAAATTTTAAAAACCTGAGATGAAAATAACCAAGAAAACTACAAAACCAGCTCACAGCTCACTTTGCATCTCGTCTACCCCTTTCGAACGGCTAAGTGCGCTAATGAAGCTACCATGAAGGGTAAAGCTGTCCAATCAGCGATCACATTAGCCCATAGCGTGGGTGCATATTCAAGCAGGATTAGCTTTGGGGAGACGTTCAGAGTTCCCTGAATGCAATACCTTGAATGTACACAGAGAAATGACAACAGACAAGAACACGAAAGAAATACTTGCTACGGCGCACGGCATGTGACACATCCGGCAGTGCTAGTTTGTCCTAAAACCGGCCTGAATCCAATGTTTTGTTAATAAATTTGCGCACAAGCAACCAAACACAACATTGTCTGAACTTACAAATGCAATATATCGACCGCGGCTGGTCACATGTGTAGGTCAGGCATCAATCAATGGACACAAAATGGAAAAAATGCACATGGGGCTGAAGAGCCAGTCCAATTATAAAACTCTAACCATTGCATGTAAAACAAAAGAGCACCTAATCAACCACTTCACACACCGTGGTACCTGTTTGGCAGTTGCCGGGGGGTGGAGCCACCACTCATTGGTGTTCAAGCGTATGCTGGGTCTGTATTAGGGATTTGTATTAGCATGGACACGGCTGAGTGGTCATTGTAAGTTGTACAGATAGACCGAGACAACTCACATGACAACACTCCGCCATGACGTAACTGTCCACACTCATTCACCCCACTCTTAGTCACTCTCAGGGAATGGGCAAAGCCCGACAGAACGATTTGCCGCTATGAACTTTCGGTGCGCAAGTGCATTGGTTAGGAAATTAGCCTACAACATGTGCATTGCAGCCTAGATGATGGAGATTACCTATCGCTCGGGAAGATCACGTACAAAGTGATGCTCAACATGAAATTGCTTTGTGTGCATGAAACACATTAGGGTTCTTCGTAGTTGGAAGAACACTTTGCTTGTCACAGCGTTAAACGATGCAAGGCACATATTGACGCAACTTACAAAACATACGCTCCAGCCACTCTGCCAGAGGAGCCCCGACCTCCAAGGTAAGATACTCAGCGTCCAATGAGCTACGTGCAATGCAACCTTGCTTGACGGTGTGCCACAACACAGCGGTACCACCTATCAGGAACACACAGGCTCTCTGACTACGCACGTCAGGGCTCCATGCCTTGTCACTACATGTGTAGACATTGGTTACTACCAATCATTGCCGTCAAAAGGTAAGGTTGAGGTATAGTGAAGAGACCATGTTCCGAACCACTCGCACTACTGCGTGAAGGGGTCTCATTTGAGGACACTTAAAACACCGCAAAAGGACGTTGACGGCAAAGGCAATGTCGGTATGTGTGGTAGTGGCTAAGTACATGAAAAAGCCAATGAGGCGCAAAACAGAGTCAATTTCAGTGTTATCCCCGGCTGTGCTGGTTCATCCATCTTCAAAGCATCCTACAAGCCATGTATGATTGGGATGGAGGTTGTAGGAACTTCACCAATAATTCAAGTAGAACGTTCCCGCACAACGTGGGCATAACATGCTTGATGTAGTAAGAATGTCTGTTGCTAATGATCACATATGATCTTCATCCCATGAAACTTAATTGTAGGACCAAGATCCTTCATGCTGTAGGCAGCCTGGAGGACTTGCTTAGCCTTCTACAGGAAATCCGTAGAAGGAGACGCAATTAGGATGTTGTCCACATAAACTTGTACGTCAGTGAAGCTCTTAACTCTCGGTTTGATAAAGACAGACGGGCCATGTCACTCTGCTCTTCATCAGCACCTGTCAGCGTGGCGTTGATCTCCTGGATCCAACACTTGGGTGACTGTTTCAATCCGTACAAGACCTTGTGTAAGCTCTAGTCCTTGTCACCGACCTTAAAACAAGGTGGCTAGACCATGTAGATCTCCTCCTCTAAGGCTCCACGGAGGAACGCGTCATTTATCTCCATCTACTACAACTCTCTATCGTAGTGAGCAACAACCTCGAATCGAGCACGAGGGGTGGTCATGAGGCTAATGGGTATGAAGGTGTCCGTGAAGTCCACACCCTCAACATGTGAGAACCCATTAGCCGTCAAGCGGGCCTTGGAGCGATCTAATGTGCCATGACGCTTCATCTTCTTGCCGAAAACCCACTTAGCTTGTACATGCTTCGGCCCAGGCAGGAGGTCCACAAGCTTATAGACACTGTGCTTTCAAATGACTTCTAGCTCAAAGTCACATGCAGCACACCACAAGTCTGCATCTTGACCTGAGATTTCCTCTTTCAACTTGCCTAGATCAGGTGTCATTGACGGAGAGCTCTGGGTGCCTAAGAAAAACGCCTATGAACTCAGTCTCACCATGATAAGGTTGGCTGCGACATAGCAAGCGACTGAGAACTCTTGGGAGACCATCTCGTAATCAGTTGGGCATAGTGGGTACACCTTAGCGGAGTGTACTCGGACACTCAGGCAAAGGGCCTTCGTGCCATGCTCACCACTGTGAACATTACGATTTCGGCATCAAGACGCCAAGCTAGTTGTCCGTTGAACCATAGAGGCCAGTGGTTAGAGACGTCTACCCGGCTCGCGTGAGTAGCTTGATGGTGAGGTGTTCACCTTGGGCTGTGGAGCAAGTTGTTGGGCATCAACCGTAGTGGCTGCTGACTCGCACGAAAGGGAAGAGGGTGTAAAAGGAACATGGACAGGTGTAAGGTCAACTTTAGGATGAATATGCGCAGCCACATGAGTACGTGAGACTGGGGATGTTGTGACCGTCGTGGGATCAAGGGTGCCAGAGAGAACTAGCATTGACACGGGATGAGGTCTGTCAGAGGGGACTGCCGCTGGCGCGAGATTAGGTGTGCTAGAGGGGACTGATGCTAGCACGGAATCACGTGTACCACAGGGGACTGGTGTTGGCATGGGATCAGGTTTGTTGGTGAGGACCGATGAGGTTTCTGGACTTACGGCCACGATGGCAGGATCGTCAGTAGCAAGAGACTGGACCACAAATGAGGAGGCCCGGATTGATCCATGTGCAGGACGAGACTCCCTCATCTACCAAGAAGCAACACAGGCGCAAACGTGGTCCGCGACGAGGAAAAAAATGTTGAATAGGTCGCGTTAGGTGAGAGCCTAAAAGAAGAGAGCGTCTCAATACTCAACAATGCGATGGCGAACGGGGTCCTGGAAGCGCCAAGCTCTTGATTGCAGAGAGATGCCAAGGAAGGCACGCATGCGTGCCTTCCTTGGCATCTGTCTTGCTCGTGTTTGGACGTCCCTCGCCTGCATCTGGTTCTCCAAGGTCTCACGCATGGCGTGAGACCTTGGACCCTTGCTGGTCCTTGGTGAACCAGATGCAGGCGAGGGACGTCCAAACACGAGCAAGACAGACATCGGTACGATGAAGGAACCATACCTCATACGGTGTGACATAGTCCGAACGAAGACGATGCACCACGCGGTTCCAGAGCCACGTCATGTAGGAGAAGCCCTTCCATGCTAAGGACTCATAGAGGGATCGTTGAGCACATCAGACATGTACAGGGGGACAGATGGAACATCCAGGCTTACGACCCTAAAGCCCTGAACAGGCAAAGACTGACCATATCCTGTGCGAACAGGTTGAACAGACCTAACAGTACAGAGGACAACGAAGTCAGCACAACGAAAGGTCATGGTGTGAGTGGCACCGGAGTCAATGATCCAGGTGCCACTCGCCTCTTGACCCGTCGTCGGCGCGGAGAAACGGGCCACAGAACACTCCGCAGCTACCGGGCGCTAAGTAGGGACGACGGAGTTACGAAGGACAGCACAAATCTAGCCTTTTCCAACCACTATGTACAGTCAGGCCCGAAGTCATCACATACAATCGACGCTCCACGACGCGCATCATCATAGTCCACAAACACAATAGAACGAGTACCTTGGCTGTAGCGGTACCTTTGCATGACTCACAATCACGATGCATGGACGCAATAGTGGGTGATGGGCAGGTGTACCAGCCATGACTTGGTTTGCCACAGTTGTGGCAGACGAGAGAGCTGCCACAGGAAGCGTTGCCAACAGATGGCTGTTGGGTCTCACCCTTTCCCTTCTTCCCACGTCCCCCCTTGTCACGGCCAGCACCATACTTGGCTCTGCCATCACCAATGGTCGCAAATGGAGGCACAGGAGAGGTAGAACTGACTCTTGGTAATACCCGGGTATCTCCACAGTTTCCTGAATCGCCTCCTCCCAATTCAAGAACCGGGAATAGAACCAGGACAAAAAGCGTCCCTGGATGCCATGACCTCTAAGATCTCAAGGATGAAGTGAACGAGGAGCTTCTTGTACTCTGGAGTTGATCCATTCTTGACAATGAGGAGAGCGGCTAGCGAAGGCGGACCAACCTTGACGAGCCTGCAAAGATCCTGAACGCAGGGCCAACAGGAGAAGACGGACTCGGAGTCACCATCTTGAGGGCGCCAAAGCTTCTGAGAAGGTGACTGACGACGGCGTGGTCACAAGCACCGTAGGGACGTGTGAGGGTGGACTCAGAGGGTGAGGACCAGGATCCATCAGCAGGGGCGGCGCCCGTTGCAAAGTGTCCCACTTACATCAAGGTTGTCGACGAGGGTGGATGCTGGACCAACTCCGGAAAGCTGACCCACCAGGCCTACTTGGTGACTGGCAACTCACCCTGGGCAGGACACTGCGACAGATGTGTTGGCAAGGCAATCATGGAGGGAGGGGCCTCGCTGGCATATGATGACACGACTCTGGCACCTGTCTGCGAGAAATTCATGGAGGATGTGGACGGATTTGGCAAAGCATACGGAATGTGGAAGACAATGTTCCACCTGTAGTGTGGGAAAAGAGGAAAGGAGGGGATTTGGACCTACAACAGGTGTCAGAACAAGGTGCGGAAAGGCAACTAGAAGTATCCTAACCAGCACCGTTGCTGCAACGAAGACAACTGCATCGATTGATTAAGCAGAGAGGTCTACCGATGCAAGCACTGCGGACGTCTTGCCCATGAATTGTGCACGAAGGAGGTGGGGTAGGCTGAGGAAGGCAAGAAAATCTACTGGTGCTCGAGCTGCAAGAACTACGAGTGAGTACCACATTGCCCCTTGTGCAAGAAGCTGCAAGAACTACTTATAATAGAGGCGCGGTGTGAGGTATACAGACTCTTTGTCCATGAGAGATGCGCTGAAAGATTCCGACGGGAGGGGGGAGATGTAGAGAGATGTTACCGACGTTGTCAAGAGCAAGACCGCCCGAGACCCCATGGAAGGTTTAGGCGTCTGAGACGCTCAAGAGAATCTTGGATAGACTATTACAAAAACGGAGGTTGGGGGCATCAGCGTCAGGTGAGCTTCTACCGCCAATCCACGGGGAAACCAATCCGTGGAAGGAGAACCTTGGCAAGCTGGGATCCGCGCAAGACACTCTGGCTCCCGCGGTGAATGCCGTCAAGCATGGGGTAGCGCGGAATGCAGCAGAACTGGAAGAATTCCATATGGAGGGAAACTGCCATAGGTTGACATTGTCATCTGCGGCGGCCGTCCGACGGCTATCTCAAGTGCTTGTGGTGGAAGTTGAAAAGGGCGGGAAAGAAGTGGCAGGAAGATCTGCAGTGAGAAATGAACAGGGGACGGGCTGTAGGAGAAGGCAAAGTTGCGGAGCCAATCAAGCAAAGAAGGGAGGACGGCGGGCGGATGGAGCAATCAAGGGAACAACAACCAATCAGCACTAGAGTTGGTACATCAATAACGGAGAAATACCTGAAGATGCACCACGGAGGACAAAGATTCAAGGAAGAATATGAAGACCGCGCATGCGAGCCGTGGAGGTAGAAGAGAACTCAATAGGAATGAGACGATGATGTTCTCTGTGTGCTTGAGGAAGAGACCCGCAGTGTGTAGACACACCGTGTGGAGTCCAAGTAGGAGGAAATAGACCAACGTGTTAGAGATGAGACCGACGGCGTGTAGG
The DNA here is from genome assembly GCA_023375785.1 of Penium margaritaceum. Lineage (NCBI taxonomy): Eukaryota > Viridiplantae > Streptophyta > Zygnematophyceae > Desmidiales > Peniaceae > Penium > Penium margaritaceum. Next base: position 21,736 of record SZWC01024766.1, on the reverse strand, counting down.
CATGCCGTGTGAAGTCCCAAGTAGATAAGGCCTAGATGGTAGTAGCACAAGTCGTCGACAATCCTAGTTGCTCTCTTGGATCAAGTCTCTACATTTCACGTACTCTGCATCCAATTATCAAAGACATTCACCCGCTCGCATTCGTGCTCTCAGTGTTCAGCTCCGGTGTCTTACAACACTCTCGGTGTTTTGTCCACGGTGTGCGGACTGAGTACGTGAAGAACCAAGCTCGGAGTGAAGTGAGCTGCTGGCGGTGCCAATGCGTGTGTACGGCCGCGGGACGAGGTTCCGCGGAGAGGGGCCGGAAGCCACGAGGTGGCTGGCTCGCGTGTGACAAGAAGTGGACCGTGGAGTGTCACTTTTTTAGTGAGGTTCTTACGCTTAGTTCCAGGCTGGTGGTTTGCATAGCTATTGCTTGTCTGAAGTTAGTAGGGAAGGCCTGTAGTTTGCGAGACCGAGCACGGAAAATGACCAAAACCCATTGAAGTGAGCACCCGGCAGTGTCTTGGCTTGCACACGGCCGCGGAACGAGGTTCCGCGGGGAGGGCCTGAAAGCCACAAGGTGGCGGGTTTGCGTTTGGCAAGAAGTGGACTGCGGAGTGTCACTCACCTGTGAGGTTCTTGTGCTAGGGTCCAAACCTGCGGTCCGCGGAAGTGGTTGAGTGTGGGATGTGCTCGTACCAGTGCTGCACACGTATGGACATGCGTACCATCGGGTCATGGGGGAGTGTTGTGCTTTGTACCATTCCTATACAGTTTACTGTGACCACTCGGCGGTGTCCATACTCGTGCAGATCCCTGAGGCGGGCGGCCCTGGTGACACCGGCGCGACAACAGGCGGCGGACTACCAGCTTGGAGCTGGCCGACCACTGCACCAGAGCCCAAGATGCCACCAGGACTCTCTGCTGTGTCTTCTACATCTTGCAAGCGTCTTTCGGCAGACTGGCCATGAGGCCTATTTGCATGTTTTTGCATTGTATGCTCACTGTCTGTCGATGGATGCATGCATGTGACCAGTCCAAGCGTCCGTCTTTTGATTTTGCACGTCAAGGTTCAGACGGCGTAGCATTCTGACATGTGTGCGCAGAGCTACGGCCAAGACAATGGTTTTGGGCCGGTTTGAGGACAACACTTGGACTGCCGCGTGCAGCAACCGCCGTGCGCCGCGGCAGGTATTTATGCCTTGGACCTGTCATTTGTCATTTCTCTCTGCATATGCTATATTGAAGCATTCTGACACTTTGCCTTGTGTCTCCTAGCCAAACCCGTGCCGTAGTGTGTACTACCTGTGACTGTCGACACCGTCTGATCANTAGCATTCTGACATGTGTGCGCAGAGCTACGGCCAAGACAATGGTTTTGGGCCGGTTTGAGGACAACACTTGGACTGCCGCGTGCAGCAACCGCCGTGCGCCGCGGCAGGTATTTATGCCTTGGACCTGTCATTTGTCATTTCTCTCTGCATATGCTATATTGAAGCATTCTGACACTTTGCCTTGTGTCTCCTAGCCAAACCCGTGCCGTAGTGTGTACTACCTGTGACTGTCGACACCGTCTGATCAGGCACTGACGCCTAGTCAGCTGCGGCGTTGCTAGGAAGCTTCCACGCATTTTCTCAGGTCCAATTTTCAGGCAAAATGGATGACGCCCGGGTTTTGGGCTGTCGGGCGTCTCGCAGGGCTCACCGAGAAAACCATGCCTGCCAGAAAATTTGTCTAGGACTATTTTGTGATTGGCTGGTTAGCTGAGTAACAAGTTCTACACTAGTGGGGGGAGCTAGAACTTGGAGGGATCTCCCATTGTTGCTCATTCTTGATTGCTAATCAGTTGCTTTCAGTTTCCAACTGCTTTCTGGCGCTAACACTGGTGCACGCACTCATGAGTAACAAACCCAGAGCTTCTAGACTTCGTCTCTGGAGCAGCAGGGTGAGGGGGCAGCAAACTTAAGCAACGAGCGTGGATGCCCGCACGCTGCATCAACAACGCTGGTGTCCCGACCTGCTGCCTAGAATTCCTGTTTCTCGTCACACCCTGCTAGCGGGTGCGCAGGGGCTACGCAGGCGTACGCAGGGGCTGCGTAGGCGTACACAGTGCCACGTAGGCCTGCGCAGTGCCGCGCGGTTTCTAAGCAGTTGCACAGCACTCCTGTGTAGCAACAGTGTTGTGCAAGCCCGCTGCTGCTGTTGCAGCGGGTCTGTTATTGCCCTGCTGTAGCCGTTGCCGCTGTTACAATGCTGTTGCTGCTGTCATTGTTGCTATCAGTGCAACAACTGCAATGCTGCTTCTGCTTCACTGCTACTATTGCGCTGCTGGTGCGATGACTCTCTAGTGCGATGACTCTCCAGTGCGGGGAAGATGAGAGCCCTGCTTTCACGACGTGCGTCCAACAGCTGCTCGGGGATAGAGGAGTGGTACTTGAGGGTTTAGTAGGGCCAGAGACCCGCACTTTGAGCCCATAGGCGAAACAACAGCGCCCAAGACAGAAATTTTCCCGCTTCTAGGTGGGTTGGTGGTGGCACTCAAAATCCTTTGGCCTGCGCTGAGTACAGGCTTCACATCTTACAAACCCTAGGACATTGGAGATAGACTGTTGCTTCAGGTGCTGGTGCTGAGCTACTACAGTTTCTGTTGTAGAGACTGTGGGACCATGCGGGGCAGGGAGAAGCGGCTGAGTGGATGTAATCGTTTGATCTGATTGTAATGTGGCTAGGAAGTTCTGCAAGCCTTTAACCTGCTGCTGAAGAGCGGCGACCGGGTCAGATGGCGGCGTTGTAATGGCAGAGGTTGACTGTGTCGCACCAGCAGTACCTGGCCCGGCAATAGTACTTGACAGTTGTCGCTGCCTAAAACTGTACGTGCTATATGGGGNGCTTCAGGTGCTGGTGCTGAGCTACTACAGTTTCTGTTGTAGAGACTGTGGGACCATGCGGGGCAGGGAGAAGCGGCTGAGTGGATGTAATCGTTTGATCTGATTGTAATGTGGCTAGGAAGTTCTGCAAGCCTTTAACCTGCTGCTGAAGAGCGGCGACCGGGTCAGATGGCGGCGTTGTAATGGCAGAGGTTGACTGTGTCGCACCAGCAGTACCTGGCCCGGCAATAGTACTTGACAGTTGTCGCTGCCTAAAACTGTACGTGCTATATGGGGACCGTGAAAGTTGTAAGAAAAATCACGAAGCACGTTTCTGGACGAGTTGAAATGACCTTTGCTTTCTCATGTTTGGTGGTTGGGAGCGTGTTGGAGCTACATGGAAGCTTGCGCAGCTTCCACAGCACCTACTACGATCACCGTTGTAGTCACCGCGTAGCTGTTGGTACGAAGAATAAACCATTGTAGCACTAGTGAGGACAGGACCATTTTTTGCCGCCTCACGCACTTGGACGAAGTGCGTGGTCTGTTGCGTCCAGACTTAGCACCTGAGCAGCGCTAGTTGCTCAGCTGTGAGAGGGAGAAAACTACACTCAAAACTTAGCCCCAAAACTATAGCTGAATGTGATAACCGAGTTAACAACAAGAGTGGGGTGAGGTGTGAGACCCCTCTCACACACGAACACCATCTCCTTTTGTGAGGCTTGTTACCGAGTCTACAAGCTAGCAAGGAAAATACACCGTTTTATGGCCCATGGGGTTTCATCGGTGAGGCTTGCTTGAGGACCAACAACCCTTATCCCGGGCGCCATCCGTTTTTCTTGGAAGCTAGACCATACCAAAACATGCACGTTGTAAATGCAGTCGTGCACTCAGAACTATCTAGATAGCATCCGCATAAGATTTTTCTAGAAAAATGTTATGGCTGCCTAAGCCTATGCAGGCTCTATGCTACTAGGAGCGGCCGTTCGTGATTGTTGGTGACATGAGCGTCCGTGGCTATTGTGGATGGAGCTGGCCGAACACTGCTACCAAGTGGGAGACTCCATACAAGGAGACGGGAGCCACGTCTCTCAAAAGGGCGCGACATCCCTTCCATTGGTCAGTGCCCGGCGTTCTCAATGTCCGTCGAGTCAGACGATTGTACAAGCATGCGCGCTAGCTAAGAGGCCATAGTACAAATCACTGGGATAGTGCGTGTGCACATCATGTCCGAAAGGACAGGAGAGGCCCAAGGGAGGGCTTGGCGTACACGATGACATGCGAGTTCCTATGACATGTGATAGGCTCAAAACAGTGCTTTGTTCTTGTCTTGCTTCATAGTGAGCAATCTCAAACTCGTTAACATTCGGAGAAAAAGCTCCGAGAGTAACGTGATGGAGCAAAACATACCAAGCCAAAGTGTCACTGGGGGAAGTCGTGGGAAAAAGTTTGATAGTCGAGGAAAGCAGAACATTGCTAGCCAAGCTCGGAGAAGTGAGCGTGGACGAGCCCCTTCAAGCCAGGAAGCAAGGACCAATGTACAAGGCTCTTAGTCATTACTGTTATGTTTCTTCCCCCTTCACTTGAATGGAGAGGCAAAGGATATTCATGTCCCCAATGAGTAAAAAAAACACAGCAGAGAGCATGTCCCCCAAAGGACACAATAATTCACCGTGCCAAACAGGATGAAACAAGTGCATGAAAACCCTGGAAGAGAAGCGGGGAGGGGAGGAGAGAGGGAGAAAAAGACAACCCACTTTGCGAAACTATGTAGACAACCCCTTGATGCCACAAACTAACATATTTCCTCCACCAACGACAAAGCATCTTGCAAGAATAGCTTTCAAAAGGTATAGGCTTTCACTGCCTAAGAGCATAGGTGTGGAGGCAAGGCAGATGACGAGGAATCCGACGACGAAGGCAACACCTTTCCTGGATTCATGATCCCCTGTGGATCTAGAGCATGCTTCAACCTCTGCATCGCCGCCACCGCCTCAGGCCCCAGCTCCTTCTCGAGGTACTCGATCTTGCCCACGCCCACGCCATGCTCTCCCGTACAGGTGCCTGCAGCGCCCCTCACGGCATGTGAAGAGCATTGGACGATCCACACCCAACAAGTCGCAACTTTGGCCGACAACCATGCCATGCTCCCCGGTGCACATCAGGTCTTTGTTCCCATTTGTTGTCAGCTGCTTCCATTGTA
>SZWC01024765.1:21512-36690 GCA_023375785.1 Penium margaritaceum | reverse complement strand
GTGCGCGTGCGTGTGCGTGTGCTTGTGCGTGTGCTTGTGCTTGTGCGTGTGCGTGTGCGTGTGCGTGTGCGTGTGCGTGTCCGTGTGCGTGTGCGTGTGCGTGTGCGCGTGCGGGTGTGTGCTTTTGTTTGTGTGTGCAGCAGTTTCTGTTCCATAACAAGTGCGCTTCAGATGAAGGCGGCTCATCTGTGGTAGGAAGGAGGACTGCAGCTGGCGCCAGTAGAACCAACACATGTGGACGGCCGCTATGCTGCCTCTGCGTAGCTTGTGTGTGTAGCAGCCACCCACCATCCATCTGTACCCTGGCTTGCACTCTGCAACCATCCGCTCCTCGACCGCTCCGTATCGTGCAACCAAACCACAACGCCAGCTGAAGCATTGACATCTGCGGTCTGCTTTGCTGCATGGTTTGCTTTTCTGCATGGTCTGCTTTGCTGCATGGTTTGCTTTTGTTTCCCTGCACGATTCTGATACGCAGGCCGCGAGTTTTGGTGCTGGGGCGCGCTCAAGTCCCCTGTCCTCCCAGGCCCTCCCGACTACATGATGAGCTTCTGCCACTACTTTGACGCAGCAGAGCTCTGCTGCGCCGTGCTTGCACAAGGCAGGAAAGGCATGCATGTGGGCACGGACGACACGCCGCACACATGGGAGCAGCTGCTCACGCTCATCCACGCATGGGGCAAGCGGCCTGGCCCTCCCGGCCAACGGTTTGCGAGGGAGAGGAGAGGGATGCCGCAGGGCAAGCGAGTGGTCAGCACGAGGACAAGAGACGTGACCGGATGGGTTCCCAAACACGCTGGCCTGCATCTCATGAAACCTCTCTCGCTGTTGTCTGAAGTTGCACCGTAACGCAACTCTGTTGCTGTTCGAAAGGGTGCCACGTGAAGTAACATTGTGCAAGGTCGAATGGCTTGTTGGGTTTGGTGCAACAAGATGCTGGAGCTGAATGAATGTCACGCTGAGAATGTGTAGGTAATGATTTGGTAGGAAAACTGTATGGCAAGATAACGGCATCAATCCACCTGATATAACCTACCACACTGGAGAGGGAGAGCTTTGCCTTGTGCATGACTTTTTTGCATCATGCGATACCATTCCACTGTCTTCTTTGGATAACATTCTCTTGAAAACACTGACCAAGCATTCAGAAAGGAAAAAATGGTATGTAGGTTTGAGATTTCTGCAGCGGTTTTGTGGTTGGATACTGGGTGCACAGTTGGACACTGTATGTTCGACGTTCACAAGTTTGTGATGCACAGGTCCCATTGACTTGTCTTGGTTTCAGACAAATCCTCATTATTGTGAGCAAGAGGGGATGTTTACAGTGTTCCCCTGCTCGGAAATCAGTATTCAGAAGTCAGTTTTTAAAAAAAAAAGTGCTTTGGCATGCTGACTGGGCACGGTGGAATCTGATGTGTGCTTCGGAATGAGGCTCGGCATGCACTTTACAAAAAGTGCAAGATAACTTCGGAAGTCAGGCTGACTTCCGAAGCCATGTACGGTGTAAATGGTACGGTGTCCGTACCATTTTTGGCTTCTGGAAGTCAGTTCTTTGGATGTAAAGCCGAGCCGCCCTCAGACTGCATCCAAAGAAGTAACTTCGAAGAAGTCATGATTTTAACCACCTTTTTTGTTTTATCTGACGGCCCGATGTCATTCACTGTAGCATCACTGCGCTAGGATAGTGGATCGCACTCGGCCGGCTTGCCGGCCGGCCGATTGCGATCGTCCATGGCCGGTCTGTTCGACACAGTTAGGCGACACGACCACCCTTGGCCAGCCGTTGGGTGACAGGTCCGCGGTTCGGAACTGCGAGAAGAGGAACATTCGGTCACTTTCCGAAGACATCCGCGAAACACGCAGGAAGCAACGGTCAGTTCCGAGAGGGAATGGTGTTCACCTTCCGAGTTTGAATTCAGAAGCCGTCTACCGTTCCTACCTTTTTGGAACAACATTTGACTTCAGACTTCTGACTTCCGAGCAGGGGAACACCGTAGTTGTCTCAGAGTGTTACCATACTCCATGGAAAACACTGACAGCATTTCTGTCACTCACATTCGACATATGAAGAACATTCTTTACACACAGTTTCTTTGCTTTTGAGAATGTGGCACATGAGAAGGAACAGGAAAGGTGAAGCTGGAACTCAACTGGATACTGTCACAACAACCACCTCATAGTCGCACCAAAGTGCGGTGGGGACTGGTCAGTGAGAGGAGAGCACTCGCTCTGCTGGACGGCCTTCGGTGTCAGCAGGGCGATGAGATAGCGCTTCTCCCATTGCCGCAGCGCAAACCCCCGAGCGGCTGCAGCACAGTGGTGTTGGGGTTGGGCTGCGGGGATGGGAGCAGGGCCTCTCCTCTCTTGAACAAGCGGCCATGCGAGATGTCGCTACTGGCCAACCGGGTTAGAGTTAGGTAAGGTTCCGACCGTGCTTTCGGCGAGGGATTGTTCACTCGCAAGAAGTGCCAAAGGAAGGGGTCGATGTGTGGCACAACGTCCTGGAGGCCGACAAAGGATAGACTCTCTCTAGAGTCTCGAAGCAATGACAACCAGTGCGAAGGTGGTCAGCTTGGTGGACGGAAGTGGTAAAGCAGGCATGCGCATTCGCTCGCTTGCGGAGGAGGCGATTGCCAGCAGTTGCTACGGGGGCGGGTGTTGGAGAGAGAGAGGGAAAGAGGAGGCGAGTCCGCATGCTGCTGCTACTGCTGCAGCAGCGTGGTGAGGTCCATGGCACTGATGCGGACGCCGTCGGCGTCCAGCGCCACGCACTGCCGCTCCAGCTGCTCCCAGCTCAGGCTGAGGCTGGAGCCATCCTCCCGCCATTCGGACACGGACGAGCAGCCGGACGCCCGCCGCGACGACCGCGAGAGGGAAGCGGAGCCGTCGCTTCGGATGGCGACGCTGCAGGAGGANACGGATGGTCAGGCGGTTTAAAGGAGTCGGTGGCCATGCGAGGGAGGGTGGGTGGGAGAATCTTGACAGTCGTAAGTCGGAAGTGGTCGGCCGACAGACGGCGTAACGGCCTCCTGTGGGCCGTCGACGGCGGCGACTAGTCCACAGGAGCAGCGACGGGTGACGCGCGACAGAGAGGAGAGCGGACAGATGCCAGGGGTGGTGGCAGCTAGCGGGGAAGGTCAAGCGCGTGGTGCAATCTGTCAACGGCGCGTGGAAAATCTCCGCGGGAAGTCCCCCACCACTCCGCCGCGATTGCCGTGGGCGTGAGAGGAAGAGCTGTGAGAAATGATTGCTCGCCATCACAACGAACACCGCGCCGCAACAAGGTGAGGCTAGTGACGTTGCGAATGAGAAATCGCGACGACGTTTCCTCTGATGTCTGTTACGACTGTTCCTATTCGTCCGCCGGAAGAATTCAGCCCTCCGATGGAGATCGAGCGCTCTTGAGGCGGTTCGGTACACATGGCAAGCCTTCACCTGGCTCCCGATTGGCTTGAGAAAATCGGAAGCGATAAGCGAGACATCATCGCTTCACCATGGGAGATAGCCAAGTTGCCCGTCCTTCTCTCCCTCCACCACTGGTGACTGCTTGCTGTACGCTCCATCCTCGCATGCGTCTGAAAAAACCGTTTTTAACGCAGGAACGCTCGATTTGAGGCTGAATACATTGGGACTATGCGGACAGCTGATGTCCCCCACTGAGGACATGATTACCTTCCTACGTAAAAGAGCGTCAACCCGATGCCACCGCCGTCGCCCCAACGCCCCAAAGTCGAAAGCGATCCGCGTCAACGCCGCTCAAATCCCAACGACCGGACGACCACAAGCTGTTGAACGAACCTCAGCGGACTGGCGGTTTTTCAGAGGAAATCTTGCCACGAGACGACAGCCGGCGGGCCGTCTTGAACGGCTGCGTAGGCGACTGTTCAACGTCAGGCTCGAAATGGCGGGCGAAGCTGCTGCCGGTTGAGATCACCCTAGATCCTACCGGTGACATGGCTGTTGCACATGTGGAATCATAAAAGAAAATTAATGATGTTGACTGGTGTGCGCGAACAATGACCATTTTCTCCTGGTAATGCGAAAGGAAACAAACGAAACAAGCAACGAAGCTGGCGACGTATAAATTCAATACTGACATCGCGACAATGTTTAAACCCAAACAAATGTGAATCGTTCCTTTTTGGAAGATCAACAAAAATGAGTGCTGCACACATATGTTGCATGATCCATTACAACATTCCAGGAAACAATTCCCTCTAAATTACATCTTGAATAAAGCTACAATATATCACAATACGTGCACAATATTCAGCACAAGTGTAACTATGGGATGCTCATAACAAGGACCACCCAAAAATATAGTAACCATCTCATGTTATGACTCTAAACAATTTTCCTTATTAATTCACAAAAAAATAATCAACTTTCTACATCTTCTCATAGATTAAAAAAATTGTTTTCTTACGAGTAACAATCATACAAAATCAAACATCCTCAACATCTTGGCCACCATTTTAAGGCCATAAACGAGGTTCAATTTATAAAGAATTAATTATGGAGTTGTTATGAAATTTAAGTAACCTCAAAAAACATAAAAATGAGCCAAATGATGCATGAAATTAACTGTCTAAAGACATCATTGGTGTTAGCATCCTTTATCATCAATTTGCTTTTACAATAAAAGCTCAAAAATGGTAATGATAAAATTTTATTATGTCCAAGGTATGCTTCTAACAATTCTTTCTAAATACCTATAGCGCGAATGCCAGCTCGGCGCAACCACCGCGAAATGACAAGGGGGTGTCTATCAGAGTCCCCTGACTATTGCGTGAGTTGCCCGATAACCGGACACTCGCTCGTTATCGACCGAGTTGTGCCCGACCAGCTGGGTGGCCAGCGACCAATCAAGTGACCAGCAGACCACCCACTGGCAAGCCACCAGCCATCAATCAAGCTCATGGCTGGATCGGTAGCCACGAGGCTACAATGCCTCGAGGGCCAAGGCCTATGGCCTCGTGGCCTCGCCCTTCTTACTGGCAAGAGCAAGCGAGCACGGCAAATAAAGTCGACGTAAGGAGCAAGGTGCACACGAGAAAGTTTTACATACAATCACCAATTGTGCATCCCACGTAATGAAATCGCTCAGACACCCCAAAACCAAACCCCAAGTTTTTTTGGAAAAACATGTGAGTTTCAAAACTGGAAACATGTGTACACTCATAAGTTCAAGGTAATGACCCCCTTATTCCTGACCTAGAATGAGGGGCCGTGGGGAAAAACTTGACTTATATAAGTCTCCCTGTACCGATCGTTGATGATGGTTGTCCCCGAAGTGACTCAGAGTAGAAAACTCCTCAAGTGAGCTGTGAATGCCATTCATGGATATCCGACGACTACCTAAGTGTAAGAGCTTTACACATAGTCATTCAAGTGGTTTTTAGAGTACAATGATCCTTGCGACCAAGTGTGCAATGGTTCCAATAGTTGTGCAAGATATCAAATACTACAAGTAGTTAACGTAGTAGAATAAAAATCCAAGGACGGAACATCATCAAGAGTAATCTATTTCAAGCGCCAGAAATTGTGTTCAAAGCATCTTGAGGAGCTTTACTTCAACCTCCAAACTCCATTGAGCTTCTTCTTCTTCACAATAAGGAGATGGATGGATTTTTCTTAGACAGCATTAGGAGTGCCCACCCCCTAAAACAACAATTTGCCTTCATTTTCAAGGTAGTATCTCCTCCTCTCCAACCAAACACAAGGGAAATGCCCTTTCCCAAAACCAGGGATTCTCACAACCTGAGAGAAAAAGAAAAATGAGGAAGGTGGCATTTGGTAACTTTGGAGGTGGCCCCATAATCGTAGAGAACAAGGAGGGATCCTCTAAGGATGCTCAAGGCAAGCCAAATAAAGGCGAGAAGAGGCCAAGGAAAACCAAAAGACAAGAACAAAAAGAAGAAGATAACAATAATGGAAACCATGTGTGTGGCTACAAAATCTTACATAGATTTGACCACCCTTCCTCACCTTTTTTCACCGTTACTCATTTTTTTGTACTTTCTTCATATTTATCTTTAATCTTCTAAGCTTTTTAACTTGCCTAGTTCCATGAGTCACTGCTTAGAGATTTTCCTAAAATCCACGTGATTGAGCAAACCAAGGCGACGTAGAAATATAATACATCTTTCTCATGTGACTGTTTTGACCATGCAACCTTGAAAGATACAAAATACATTCTATGTTTCCCCACTGGTATTCACCAGAAGGTGAATCCATAAGGTGATACCTACCCGAATTCGTGGGGTGACCCTCAAAACGGTATCTCCGTGCTAGTTGCACAGGTGATAGAAAGGCATGTGACAAACCATTCAAGAGCAATGAGGGAAAGGTGGTGATGGCCTCACCACACAACCTCGGCAAACTCAAAGTTTTGGGAGCCAATACCAAAAACACAGTTGCCAAATCAAAGGCAGCCATACCACTGAAGGTAATCATTGCCCACATTGGTTACATCAAGAAGCTTTTGGAAGACATTTAAGTGGTTGACAAGCACGTCAACATACACGTGGGGAACACCCACATGACAAATGAAACACTTGAGAAGGAGCGCCAAAGTGTGAAACCGAATAAAGAGCACAGCTTTGGCAAGAGAAGATTTTTCAAGGATTGGATTATTCCCATCGTCCTTCGGCTAACTCGGGCCGCTCACTAAGAATGACAAGATGCTCGCCGGATCGATTGAAGTAGGAGATAGTAGTGAGGCTGGCTAAAGCAGTGAAGGCACTAGAAAAGGCCATGGTGGATGTACCTACGAGGGCAAGCCAAACATCATCACCACAATAGAAATTTGCAATGAACACCAGATGCTTGTTGAGTTGGCTGCCGAGCCGATGATCTGACCCAAGATCACTAGTGATGGTGGAGATGCGGCACCATCTAGAGGAGTGGAGCTAGACCCCCATTCTTACGATGTGGCCATAATGGATCAGATCAGCTTCCACTCCAACTTTTTCACAAATGACAACCTCTTCTAGAAGGTGGGAGTCTTTCAAGGTGTGTACACAAACCATACCCTCTTTTAGTGGGAAAAGGAGGTATGGTTAATCATGTGCCTACATACGATGCTTTTGAGAAAGTACATTATAGAATAACATTCTTATGTTCATTCATTGTTCAACTTACATTGGTCTTAACTATTTTGTAGATTAAAGGAATTGAATTCAAAAGATTTATAATGAAGACCATGGCCCAAAAAAAAGTCAACGTAATGTTTTCAACAAGCTAAAAAGTGGCATATTGTGGTCTCTACATATGATTTGGAAACATATGCCCTTGTCTCATGTTGTCCTTAGGTTTGCTACGTTTCACATGTTTGGAGAATAATTTGAAAGCCACCTATTTGAGCCAATTTTCTTCAACAATCCCCCCACTAACCCAAATGTATTGAATGTGTACATCCACGTGACTATGATCAAGCTTAAAAAACGTACACTATTCTACATTTGTTGGTTTGTTGTCGGTTCAAACCATGCCACCCCACTTCACAGACATACATTATATGGGAAGTGTATGCAACTGGGTATCTACACTTAATAATCAAAAGATCACTAATGAATTAACAAAACAGTCAATTCAAAATTTATTTGCAAATTCTTTAAATGAAGACAATTTTTGTATAAAAGATTACACTCTAAGGATGCACTTTTCATTACATTCCCCCAATACACGTTCAATAACAGAAGGGGGGGTATTCATTCTGATCCATCTTCTTTTACGCCCCTTTCAAGACCCCCTCCTTATTAAAACTTAAATGGTATTCAGAACGTTGTTACATTATGTACATCGTAATTTATGATAATCAAGAGGCATATGAACACCAGTGGACAGCCCAAAACTTATGTATGAGGAAGTTTTCTCCATCAACAAACCATGTCCTTGTCGCACCGTAATGTCTGTAAGTCAAATGTTCATGTTTCTTTCATCAATTTGACATTTAAATAGCCATATGGTTACCAAATCATTTGAAACAGAATGAAGCTAGTCGAGATAATTATGGATGTAGTATCTTGAAATGATTGTAACTCAATCATCAATCGGTCAAAGTAATTTTATACATGGGGTTTGTTCGGATGTGTGTAGAGATGAGGAGGTCTATCATTCACAAGAAGATTTAGAATGAAAAAAAAAAACTAATGTCTACATTCTTTGTACCTTCTCTCAATCTTATAGACTTGTTTACGAAAGCTGACCAACTTATGATGACATTTCCAATACATTCATCCATTACACTCTCGCCATACGGGGGGGTTGAACTAGTTCCAAGACGACTTGACCTCACCCTCCCTCACAACTCCTTGCCACAAAAGGCAAGAGTGTATGAAACAAATGTATAAGATTGTGAATGGTGTAAAGTATGATATTCACGAGCACTTTGTAAGGTAGTAAACAAACAGTCTGTTTGCTTACCTTCATCCATCAATCCAAGTGTAGTGATGGACAACACCTATCACACCATGTTCTTTTTTGGTAGAAATACGAGAAGTTTTTGGTTTTTGATAAGTTGACATTCGCAAAAACAACTTGATGACTCACTTTGAAAATAAATTAATATATTGTTTTCTCTTGTGAATTTGCGTTCTTCAAGAGAGTCAAATCTCCACCCACTTTGCGAGGGAAGTAAGAAGATCAGCATCTATGTATTTTACATATTTCACAATACCTATAAAGAATGCTGAGGGACCGCACTTGTTCAAGGTCCATGGTTACGCTTTGTTAAAGACTACAGACATACAAGCATCCATGTGTGAGCACATGCACTGCCATGTTTTCACAGCTATCTGAGAGCTCGGTTTTAAACCTCAACCATACAAGCACAACCACAAAAACATGAAAAACTAAACTAGTTCTCAAATGATTCCTCTTTCCGATTGGTTTGAGAAACAATCTTGAGCAACCTCATGATTTTGAACAAACCAATCATATGTAATTGTGCAGAACGTTTTTAAAGTAAGTGTGTTTAATGAGGAAGAAACATGTAAACGATGATTTCAACTATGACCTGGTATCCAATGTCTGTTATCCCTCAACATCCACTAAAGTTTAATATCCATTTACATGGTTTATTGCAATTTCCAAAAAGGTTCATGATTCTTCTCATTTAAATAATGTAACATTCCTAAATTCCTGTTTAAAGGGATGCATAACAAACCTTCTTCTTCACTTCTTTTGAGTTTCTTGGCAACTTCCTCTTTTGACACATAGTACTATGATATTGTCTTTCCTAGGAGTGATTTGTCATAAATGATGTAAATTTGCACGGAGAATGTGAGGCCTTGTAGGTTATTGCAATGCTCCTACAAATTCAGAGTATGAGTTTACGTTCCCCAACCTCCTTTCCCACGTCGGTCACAGCATCAGAAACATCAATAATGATCACTAGTTGTAGCGTGCCGCTTTCTCATGAGGCATGTTGCTAATGCAACAAGCTCACCAAGGCGTTGAGTAGCTTGACCAAGTGCGGATGCGTCGTTGCATGTATCAGGCAGTAAGTGCAGATGCCATTGCCATTGGAAGGGATGACTAGTGTACCTCAGTGATCATTGAGATTTCCTTCCTCAATAGTATGAGGATCTTTAAAAGGGTATGAAACTAACTGACCTGCTGAGTTGCATGCAGCACGTCATGCATGTCCATAAGGCGCCATACAGTTAGAGCAACGACATTACCACAATTTCACTTAAGAAAAGCTCAAGTAAGTGGTTAAGGAGTGGGGTCCATAGCAAGGAATTCCTTGAAATGGGAAGTCTTTTGCATGATCATGCGCAAGAAGATCATCCAGCATGAGAAGGCACACGATACCTTCCACAACATCAAGGACATCAAGCAACAAGGGAACTCCAACGAAGCCTACTTGAGTGAGCACTACACTCCTGTAAGAAGGCAACATGTTAACCAAGGGTAATTAGACCTCGAATTTCAAGTATGGAAAGTGCTTGCTATGATTATCTTCTTGTGATAGTTATGCCAACAAGAAGGTATGAGATATGACCACTTTGACAATAACAGGCCGGGCTTGAACCAGGACAAGGGCGTTCTACAACTATATGTTCAGTGTATTAAAACAATCTAAAGCACTGCTCAAATACACAGCCAAACACACTTGCATGAGAACGCCGTGGTATGTGAATGAGGATTGTATGGTCTGGTGGGTCACAAAAAGAGCAACATGGGACAAAGGGCAAGCATCCTCCAAACCCTTTAGCAAAGGAGGCTAGTGGGCACAAGGTCCTAAGCAAGAAGCGTAACCATGACAATGACGTGATACAGAAGGCGCATGAGCATTGCAACAAAACCTTCCATAATGGCCTCCTCCATAATGATATGCAACTAGGCCACTTTAAGGCCGAATTCTTTAAATCTATAGGTGGTGGGCAAGTGGAGATTTCGTTGCCTATATTTGTGGCACCTTATGGGGTTGGTACAACAAGAGGCCGCATATAAGGTTGTGGACAAGGCCGCAATCACGAGAAATAACTAGGCTATGGCAACAAACAAAGCTGTGGTGTGGTTGTTCTGTATCCCTAAGTGATGTTCTTACATGAGGATGTTGAGTGATGTGAGGTTTAAGTTCAATTTTCTCTATTTTTTTCTAATAGCTTGTTCAGCTTCATTCTACACTTGTTGACCAGCATTGCGTGGTAGACCTTCTTTTTATGGACAAGATACGTTATCATAAATGCTTAGTGGTGATGAAATTGACCATTCTGTAAGAGATCTGTGACATAATGATTAGTGCCCTCAATGTGATGAGTTCAATCACGATCACTATACCTTTTATGAATAATTTTGACCCATTCAAATAAAAGAACCACTAGCAAAAGTCACATGTCCGAAGCAAATGTGGACTCAAGTGGGTAAATTATGAGAGTTGTATTATCCACCATATATATCTTCTGATTATCACAAACTCAGCTTGCCCTCGTCGATCTTGCTCAATTAAAAGATAAGACGTAACATGAAGATGGAGTTAAAGGGACATCTAGGTGGTTGTCTCATAAACATACAAGATAACTATAGAGGAGAACACTCCTCCGTCAGCCTTGGTTTTACCAAAAATGTGGACATCAAGTATGAGTTATCAACTTGCGCACTTGTTGTCAGTTAAGAACATTCGGTAGTCGTTATCTGTACTTGTAAAGGAAATGCTCGTATTCAAGGTTACACATAGAGTGTAACACCAAAAGTACTCAACCATCTTGACCAATTCAACGTGGTGCTCAGTAATCCATCCTTCCTGAGAACAAAGCTTTTATGTGATCTTAATAAAAAGGCTTCATCGCTAGGAAAGTATACCATCATTTCATGTTCATTCTACATACACAATGACCATCAACCGAGCTAAAACTCCATCCTAGCTTCTCAGCAATGCAAGTCAAGATAGAAAATGATGAGGGTGTCGATGTTTCTAAGCTAAATAGGAAAATTTTGGAATCACATAAAAGAAAATAATCAATAAGAGATCAAATTTATACTTGTATAGTTCATGGATGTATTCTAAGACCCACAAGCTAGGCTTCTACCACAAAGACACATAGCCCACACGATGTGCCTTTAACCAGAAAGAAACCCTCAATTTAAACCCATGCATTCCCTTAGTCCAATACAAAAGCGAGAAGTCAAACGCTACATCAAAGAGTACCTTGCAAAAGAGTACATCAAGGCAAGTTTCCTACCATTGCAATACTGATGCTTTGAGTGAGCAAGAAGGACGGGAGTTTACGCATGCACCTCAAATTTTGGCACGAACGCTAACGCAAAAAAACCAATTATCCCTTTTACAATTTGAGGAGGTGGTGGACAAACTCAAAGGTGCAAAATCTTTTCATCCTTGGATTTGTCTCAAGGGTGCAATTAAAGTCATATCATGAGAGATGATGTACCTAACATAGAATTTCAAATGCAAATGGGATAACATTAGATCCGAGTTTTATGCTTTGGGCTTACAAACACCTCAACAATCTACCTACAAGAATTGACCCAAATGTTCGCCAAGGAAGTCAACCTCTTTGTCTTAAGTTAATTAAACGCATCGTGAAATCAATGGAATAGCACATAGAATACCTATGTGAAGTTCTCATGATCCTTCACTAACAAAAGCTCTATTCACACTTTACTGAGTAAAAGTTTACATAAAATGAGCTCGAATATCTCGGAAACATACTCGAAAAGGATAACATTCATCTCATACCACGATAGGTCCAAGCTATGGTGGATTGACCGCGTCCAAGAAATGTTAGGCTAATTTGGTCTTTCTTGGCATTGTAAACAATTTCTGATGGTTTATGCAAGAGTATTTGATCTTGGCAACATTGCTAATGAGGCTCACACAAAACGATGTGCATTGGGATAGACATCTATCTATAAGAATATTGTTCTAAAAAAGAAAGATCTAGTATCCACACTGCCCGTCTTAGCCCTTCCAGATTCAATGCAATCGCACGAGGTACAATGGAATGTGTCACTAGAAATACTTGGAGCATTCCTCATACAGAACGGTCACCCAATTGTATGTGAGAGGCGGAAGCTCATCCCCAAACAGATGGGGTACACAAGTGGGGATGAAAAGCTTCTTAGCATTGTAGTGACATTGAAGATTTGGCGTAAAACCTTTAAGGCAATGAAGAGGGTGTGACGTTTTTGACAGGCCATAACCCAATTATGGTTTACCCAATGCAACAGAACTTGAAAAGATGACAAGGACGTTAAGAAACCATTTCTCATTCACACAGGAATATGAGGCAAGATGCATCAACGTGAACAATCCACTCAGCTAACAACAATTGGAAATCAAGGTAACCAAGAACGTTAGTGTGTATTTTATGGCGATTGCAATAGGAATAGTGGAAGCAATACCATAAGGGACCCTTCGCAACCTAGAGCAAGGAGTCTATGTGCTTGGAAAACTCATGAGCATGAAAATAAAAACCCCTTGTTGTTTAAGCGACTTGACAATGAAAAAGGCCTGTCTACAAAGGTCATTGTGAGTTTTTGTTTGACACAAGTGAAGAAGTGTTACTTAGGACGAATAACCTCTCACTCATATTTCCACATGTGTGAAAACTTCTATAGAAGTGGATTAATTAGTTTCCCAAGGTTGCGTGCATGGAGGAAGTGGCAAACTGATTCCTACTCCTAAGGAGCATGAAGATACATGTTGCTTTTCATGTTAGCCTCGTAACTCCATAAACTAGAGATAGATGTGTTAAGCTAGTACAAGGATTGATCGTTGTCAACGCTTAATACAAAGTACCTTTCCTACTCCACCATCAAGAGCATTCACTCTAGTTGCGCATTATTAAGGAAATCATCATTCATTTGGCCAATTGTGGAGGTCAACATAACATATAAAAGCCGGAAACACATTCACCCAGAAGGCGGGTCAACAAGTACTACAGTGAGCTACTAGCTCGCATAGATTGACGCATGGCTTAGAGCACCACATGAATTTGGGGGAAATGAATAATACTCCCAATGGGCGGTATTCATGGACAAGGACCATAAGATGTCAAAGATGTTTAACATGGTTATCACGTGGATGCTCCAACCTAAAGGAAGGAGGCTGCTAGGCTTCGCACTTGTTGGTCATGAAACAAGATGTTTCATAGTAAGTGGAGGGGAATGTTGTGGGAAGGCTTGTTTTATCCTCTCAACATGGAATGGTAAGGGGATGACTTTAGACCACCCAATGCTATTATAAGGGTTAACTATTAGCCAACCACCCGCTGATGACTGGCCGGCTAGCCATCAGTTGACTATGTGGCTCGCGAACGGTCAAGTGAATGGCCAACAAACTGCTCGCAAGCCACCAACCAACAAGTGGCTTGATTGCACGCTAAGAGGCTAAATGATCACGCAGGCTCAGGCTTGTGGCCTTGTGCCCTTCCCCTCACTCTCCTCCTTGCTCACAACAACAAGAGAGCAAAGGACATAGAGCAAGAGCAAGACACGATGTGTGCATTAGAAATGTCAGTGTAAAATCACTAATCTAGCCTTGCACATGATGACTTCATGCCAATGCCTCAAAACCAAAACTCGAGTTTGTTACGGGAAAACGGTGACTTTAAAAACAAGGCTCGTGTAAGCTCACAGGTCCAGGGTAAGACACTCCCTAGTTTTGGGTCTAAAAACCCAAAATTAGGGGACAAGGTGAAAGGACAAATGGGCTTCCACATATTTCACATATTAAAGTATCCTTGCCCTAGTGAATGATGACAAGTACCCTCACAATGATGCACGGGGATAACTCCTCCAATAACCTCTTGATGCCTTTCTGCAAACAACGACAATGACCTAAGTGTAGGAGCTAAAGATACAACCATTCAAAGGTACATATGTTGATTTTTAGGTGCATTACACTACACTTAAATTTAAAAAATGGAAATGAGAGCATGAGTTACCTATATACCTCTACGCGAATAAAGTCTCCATCCATCAAAATCCCAAACCCATGATGAAAGAAACAACATTTTTACAAAATTTTGACACTTTGAACAAAAATCACAATATCACCTGAAAATTGCTTCTCAAGGCTACACATTCCATTGTTGTAGAGGAAGACAATTTCATATAATTTCCATTTTCTTGTAATAAACACCTAATATGTCACCCCCAAATAATTCAAAGTTGTTAGCTTCCTAAGGTTTTGATGACATGGGTTGAGAACATGTTGAAATTGCAAACAATATTGTATGAATTCATTCAAACGATTTTCAACACCATATTTGGTTCACATTTTGATGAAAACAACAAAATCAAGGCTTGGGACAATTAGCTCAACCACATGACCAGGTAATCCTTGGAATGTGTAAACAAAAAAATAAAGTTAAAATCATATGTACATTACTTCCTTAGTGTTAGATGATTAACATCCTTTTTCCTCTAAATGATGGATTTAGAAACCTCATTAAAATGTTTCTTGTATATATGTATTTACCACACGTACCTTCCTCATTTTGTGAGAAGCATTGGCCCTTAAAGAACGCAGGCACATACAAAACAATAGCCTAACCATTTCTTACTCCTTAACTACCTTAACCCAAATAGGAATGCAGACAAACCTTTCACTACTTCCACTTGTTTTGTGTATTGAAACACCCATGTTAGTGATAATGTCTGTGTGTGTGTGTGTGTGTGTGTGTGTGTGTGTGTGTGTGTGTTT
>SZWC01024765.1:6058-17710 GCA_023375785.1 Penium margaritaceum | reverse complement strand
TGTGTGTGTGTGTGTGTGTGTGTGTGTGTGTGTGTGTGTGTGTGTGTGTGTGTGTGTGTGTGTGTTTAGACCGTCTCTTACTTTGATGATTCGATTACAAACCATGATTGGTATGGTGGTTGGGGATTTGGATAAAAGCCCTTGAAAGAAATTGTTTTCTTTAATGGCTGAACTTCAGGGTAAGAAGCGATTTGGTTTGTGTAGGATTGGAGCCTACTCGCTAGGTTTGTTTTATGGGGAAGATCATGGCAAGATTTTTGTTGCCTTTTGATGTAATTGGATGTACTCGGATGCTCCATAACATCCATTACAGCCAACGAATAATCAATGAACAGAAGGATAAACATGTGTTTCGTATGAAGTTTGTGTTTAAGTTTACTTGGTTGACCCGAGACCACTTGTGCATGGAAATAAAGGCCTGATGTGCAGTTGATTCGTTTTCATCAATGGTAGTGAATTATTTTGTATAAGGACAAGGTTGTTTTATTCGGGAAGTGCCACTGATAAATATCACTTACTAAGATTGATGACCCAACGAAATTTGTTGGTTTTCAATTGAATGAAAAAAAATGACCCTCGTTCTTTGAGAAATGAATTGAGAGTTTTTCTGTTTTCGTTTAACGTTGAATGCCTTGACCATGGATTACATTGTTGATTGAATCAATCATGGGGCAGTTTATTGCCTGATCAATTTTGATGGTGAACGCAGAAGACACATGAATATGATTATCATTGCCTTTGTTGCAGTATGAGCCCTGTTGTTCTTAGACTGGCGGACCCACAAATTGTTCTCCCTTGTCCAACACCTTTTCTTTTGTCTAGGGCTTACTTTGTATACGTTCCAGACTTGCGACACATGGTAGTTCGGCTTCGGGTTTGGAGCCCAGTTTTCGTTACTCCATACGAGGCTGAAGACATCGAGGAAGCATCGAACCTCCCAAAGCATGTAGGGCGCCTCAAACTATCGGATAAATTCTGTCGACCTCGGGAATGGCGTTCCCATTGTTGAAATACCTAGGGTTCGTCTGGTAATTGCTGGAATGCGTCGTTGGGCCTCCTCAACGATGGATTCCAGTGGTGGCCATTCGGTCCTGTCCGCGGTTTTTATGCCCTTTCGTCCACGGAGATTGCCTCGGCCCTTCACGTCGATTCGTCCGGAGGAACTTGTTTGTTCCCTTGCTCAGCGATCCTGGCGGGTCCCACATGGCACAGCAATGGCTGAACATAATCTTCCCAACAATCCCCTTTTCAACCAATGACGTGTGAACGTCCATAGTTGGAAGCTCGATGCTCGTCCACAATTGGAAGATTTTTCAATCCGGACCTGACCGCCTCCATCGCTCTCCTGACCGCCAATGAAAAGGACGAGCATGCAGGGTGAGGTGTTTCGACAAGGAAAGTCCTCCAACAAAAGGTGCAAAGAACTGTCCGATAGCGCTCAACGATGGATTCCAGCGTTTACCAGCCGGTCCCCTAAGCTGCCGGCAATGGGCACACATCAAACAATGGGCACGTCTGGGAACGCCCCAATAATGATACCGAATATTTAACATTTAAACGTTTTGTAACTTTTTTAATGTCTGTCGGCGGTGGATCTTCAACAAAGTGAATGAATCGACAGTGCAGGATGTTCGATTCCGCGTGCTTAGTCCCAGAATGAAATGTTTGTACTTCAGCGTGTGATGTCATTCCCAGACCGGATAAGGGCATGGCTTGGACTGAACGCTGGACAGTAGTTTGGACAAGGAGTTTCGATCGTCTAAAGATAAGATCCAGGGCGTTGCATTAGCTTGTGTTTATGTTATTTAAATTAGCTTATAAATATCACTCTCAATCCAAGCAGTTGTCTTATTCAGACGTACTGGAAATTCAGACGTACTGGAAATGCTGCTGAAACCGTTATGCCGCCATGCACAAAAACTCCAATCGTCCGGATACTTGTGGTCTCATAGGACATCTTAAGCGTAAGGAAAGGGTGTTCAATGAAGGACTGAAATGGCCGCCGCTGCTATTGGCTTCCATTGCTGCACCCTGGCTAGAGGTGACAAACGTTTTGGAAGTAAGGCCATCCCAATATGAAGTGATTAGCTATGTTGGCGCAACCGTTCAGGTAAGCAATAACCGGACGTAACCATGAGAAAAAAGTGTCCGAAAGGCCCGTCGAATTGCTCTGGCTGTCCACCAGAAATGGAAGTCGTAGTGCTCCGTCAAACTACTTGGGACTGAACAGCCGAGCAAACTGTTGTGGATGGCGTTCAGCCGCTCTGCGAAGCCTGTGTCAGCGATAGGGGCTCTTGCGCGTGAATTCTGACGTGGATTCACGTTCCGTTGGTGCCAACCGACAGAGGGCATTTGAAGTTGCACACGAGGAAAATCTCCGACCAGTTGGATGCCAGGCTTGAGATACGGCAGGGCCATGGCAGTGCCAGGATTCGCATGCGACGACCAGACAGTCCTCTGAAAGACATGCGGTGCGAATGCACGACATTGCGTGAGCCGCGATCCAGATGCCAAGCCGCCCGAATGTGCTTTGGCAAAGGTTCGCTGAACGGCTAAAACCATGGTCGAGGCTTCATGAGCAGTTTCCGTTAACAGCTAGGTTTCTGAAAGGGCAAACTTGTCCGAGGCGATGACCTGACCAGTCGCCACGACAATTCGCGACGATGAGGACAGGTGTAAAAGGGGAGCTACTGTTCCGAAAAATATGTTTAAAAATATGTGACGGCCAGCAATAGCGAATGGCAAACTCCGCCGGCAAATCTCGTAAGCGCCGAACTCCGACCTGACGTGAGAGACCTACCTGGTACGCCGGCTAAACGGCGAGTTTTGAAAGAGAAGTGTGTACGGTAAAATATACTGTTATTGTAGATGTTTGAGTCAGAGTCATTCCTGCTGAACCTAACTAATTACGAAGAACAGAACAGGACCTGCGCTCAAACCGTCGTGAATGTGTGAAGGTTAGCGCGTCAGTAAATAACAAACGAGCAGGGAAAACTTTTTTCGAATAAATGACGACCAGAAATGCCTGGGCGGAAAGACAATGATTCAGCCGTTCAGGTCGGCTTACTTCTGCAACCACGGCTATCAAGGTTGAGCATCCGATGGGCTAGGATTCAGGTAGGTCCTAAACTTTGCCAATTACCTAGATCCGGCATCTCCCGTTGGGATAGAGCAAAAGCTAGGAATATATGGTCAATTTATCCTTTCTGAAATCCCTTGCTTTTACGGCCATCCTTTAAAGGGCATTATCACCCTTCTACCCAATCCGCGAGAGGGTTGGTCAATGCCTACCCAGAGAAAATTTTATATTCCTGCCTTTCCCAGCGACATAAGAAATAAGCCTTCCATGGCCACTCGATTCACCATACTCGATCAGCTACATGCGCAGCTGATCAAGCGGAGCAAGGTGGTGGGTGTCAACCCCCCTCGCGACTCTCGCTCCCACATGAGAATCGCGATTGAGCGATGAGCTCTTCGTCTTTTTTCTTCTACACGCAAACCCCTTAGTTTGATTCAAGGTTTTGCATGTTTTGCGCGGCCGGAGCCCGCGCAAAACATAAAGCCCTACATCTTATGTTTCATATTCTCAAGGACATCCAATGGGAGTGCGCTCCCAAGACAAGCCTCTCCGCAGAACCAGGAAGTGAGACGGCATCATCCAAATACGAATTCCAACAAGAGGCAGTGGGTGTCTTGACTATTGGAGGTGGCGATTACTACGCCTATTTTTCTTGTCAAGCTAGTGCAATCGGTTTTAGAATAAGAGGAGCATGCTAGGAGTTTGGGAATTTTCTCTTTTTCCGTGTTCAACGGCGGAGATTTTCTCCGCTTGTAGAAGCCAAATTTATTTCTGGCATCTAGGTCCAAAGTGGGGAATGGACCCCAGGGTTGTAAGATACTGTGCTGCATGCAGAGCCAGGCTTTGCATGCCTGCTGACCCAGACTTGTTAGAAGCTGTGTACTGCGACCGCACACTACTAGGTTCTGGGCTAGGTCCAGTCAGGGTGGGGATACACCTGACGGGCAGTGTGGACCACCCTGCATAGGCTACTGTATCAACGCGACTCACCAGGAGCATGCAAGGCCTAGAGTGGGGACTGCTCTGCATCAATGCATGCATGCACGACATAGCACTACATCATAGCATGCATGCACGAGGCATCAGTCACATGCAAAGGCAGGAGCGGGGACCATTCTGCATCAGCAC
This sequence comes from Penium margaritaceum, assembly GCA_023375785.1. Taxonomy (NCBI): domain Eukaryota; kingdom Viridiplantae; phylum Streptophyta; class Zygnematophyceae; order Desmidiales; family Peniaceae; genus Penium; species Penium margaritaceum. The sequence goes on along the minus strand of SZWC01024765.1, from coordinate 13,503 downwards.
AGCCATGCAGGACTCAGCAGTAGGAGCTGGTGGAGGGGCTACTTCCTACAGGAAGGTTCCCAAGCTAGGAATCTTCCCACCTGCTACCGGAAGCTTGTACAAGCTCGGACAATTGTTAACTTGCCAACAGCCTGCTATGAAAGGTGTCCAGCCTCGCAGTCCTCATTCAACAACTTAGTCATCAACCAAGCTTTCGCCTGGAGTCAACCACAGCAGCCTCCACCAATTCGAGACATCACCTGAATCTGCAGACACTCTTCTCAAGACCCCAGTAAGCCCTGTAGCAGTGTGCCAGCCTGGGCAGGAGGACGCCACTGACTACCTGAAAGCATGACTACCTCACTCTAGTGGCCTGACTACGTCTAAGACTCAAGCTATTTCTATGGAGCTGTCTTGCGAGACGTTGCCCAACCGCGGGCCACGTGGACAACATTATATTGTTTAACGGGTCGACTCGACGAGAGAAATGTATCAAGTCGAACCGCGTCAACCCGCCGACAAAATGGATGGATAGAATAACATCCTCCTTCCTCCCTCTTGGGTTACCCTATGAGGAGAATGGACTCCGTGCCCCGACCTTGGTCATGGCATTCTTGTGAGAGGAGTCATTTGTGAGAGACATCACTTCACGGCGAAGTTAATCTCCACGACCAACCTACACGATTGTCATGAGCAATCGGGTCCCGAGGGCTCACTCACCCACAGAGGCTCCCACCATGTTTCAATACAACTTTAGGCGTTGTTGACATCCATCTGAACCTGTTCCTAGCCGTGCTAGGCGATAAGACTCAACAGTGCTCGGCCAGTGGGGTACCTCCTGACCGGTGCAAAGGTCTCAGCAAAGTCAATCGCAGGAATCAGATAGAACACCTTAGTCGTAAGGTGAGCCTTGTACCGGTCGACTGTCCCATTGGGCTTCAGCTTACGCCAAAGGACCCATCGGGAAAAGACTACCTTACGGCCTGCAGGGAGGTCCACAAGCTCAAAGACTCCATGCTCTTAGAGGGCTGTGAGCTCCTCTTGCATGGCCTTGTCCTAGAGGTTAGCGTCAGCTGCCTCACGAGCCTGTCGGACAGTGGTAGGCTAAAGGGGGAGAGTGGGAAGGCCAGAGGCCGCGAAACATGCGGTGACATAACCGGCGAAGGAGGACTCAAGAGCATTATGGAACTCATGGGCTACGAGAGCGTAGCCAACTGCTGAGTTGGGGTTCACAACACTCATAGACAGACCTAGTGCATCAAGGCCGGTGGGGCATACTGAGGTACTGGCTGTGTAGGATGAGGCGCTACAGCGAGTGAACCCCTGAGTGGGCTGAGAGGCTTTGGACAAGCCAATAGGAATAGACTAAGCAGTTGTCGTAGAAGAGCGAGAGTGCTCACATGAGGGCTGAGAGGACTGAGAGGGAGGAAGGGCACGCACTCTCCCCCCACAAGTGTAGGGCTTAGGGCCGGGGATCGGAGCCTGAGGTGCGTCACCTCCAACCACTGGAGAGGACTCAGTTTCAGGAGATGAGTTGGGAGTAGAATGGACGGGGGACTACGTGGGAGTGGGTGCCGAGTGTGAGGTCCCGAGACTGCTAGCGGATGACAAGGACATGGGACTGCCAGCGGAAGGCAACGACAACACAGAATCCAAGGAGGGGTGTGATGCAGTCAACTTCGAAGAGGCATGAGAGGACGAGGAGGAGAAGTCCTCATCCTCACTGTCTGTGGCAGTGATAGCAAGGAATGCCGTGTGAGAGGGAGAGGATGACGCTCGGAGATCGGAGGTTGGAACAGACACACCCCCAAGTTGATGGAGTGAGGAGAGAGAGGAAGGAGGAGGGACATGAGACAGGTCACGAGGGAAGACATCCTAGAAGAAGAGTGCGTCACGCGACCCAATGACACGAGAGCGGTCAGGGTCATAGAAGCGCCATGCTTTGGACTTGGAAGAGACACCATGAAAGGTGCAAACACGAGCGCAAGGGCTGAGTTTGTCGTCTCGAAAGTCTTCGGGCAGCTAGATTGCAGCCAGACGGAAGTCACACAGCCCCAGACACAAGCCAGACAGAGGTCAGCATGGCGGCCGTACCAATGTTCGAAGGGGGTAACATGACGGGGGAGGGGACCGTAGGGAACACGGTTCCACACCCAGGTCATGTAGGAAATCGCCTCAAAGAAGAAGATGGGGGATAGAGAGGACTCAGTGAGGAGAGTACACACACCGTCAACAAGAGTGCGGTTCCAATGTTCAGAGGCGCTGTTTTGTTCGGGTGTGTAGGGAGCGGACAGCTCCATACACACCCCGCAAGAAGAGAGTAGTGGGACCCATGAATTCTCCACCACGATCACAGCGAAAGACTTTCAGACAGTGACCACAGGCAAGTTTGGCCTGAGGCAGCCAGGACACTAGAGTGGGACAAACGTCACTTTTTTATCGAAGGGCAAAGACCCAGCGCATGCGAGAAAAATCTTCTGTGAGGCAGAGGACATAGCGGCCTACCCCCCCGAGAGCATCATGGGCAAGGGGTCCCATGTTGTCGGCATGCAAGAGATCAAGCTGGTGAGATGTGCGGGACTCTGACGTGGAAAAAGGGGAGTGGTGCATATTGCCTTGGGCACAGTCAAGACAGTCAGTAGGGCAAGGGGCAGAGAACGTGTCGGTGTCAAGACCATGAGCGGGCGCGTCCCGAAGAAAACTGTCAGCGGCAGCAGTGTGAATGTGACAGAGACCACAATGGAGCAACGGTGCATGTTCAGAGGTGAGAGAGCAGGCCACGTGGACAAGAGCGGTCGAGGAGGGATGCGGTGCAAACAAGGGTACACAGAAAAAATGGTCATAACGAGTGCCACACAGTAGAATACGACCAGTGGTGCAATGTAGTATAGTAGCAATGCCATGGCTGGAGGAGAAGTCCATGCCATGGTCGTCAAGTATCATGACAGACAGCAGACTGAGCTAAAGAGCGGGGACATACAAAACATCAAGCAGAAAGAGTTCCCCCCAGGGCCAACAAAGCGGACAACCCCGACACCCTGGACAAGGAGGAGCTGGCCAGAGCCGATGCAAACAAAGTGAACAAAGCCAACGGGACCGAGAGAAACGAACGAGGAACGGCAAGAGGTCATGTGGTGAGTTCCCCCTCAATCAAGGATCTAGAAGCCACCCATCACATGGACAGACTTAGGGTCACCACTCACGGCGGCAATGGCAGAGCGAGGAGAAAGGCGCCGACCATAGGCGGCAAGACAATGAGGAAGACTGTAAGACTGCCACTGCTCAATCCATGGGACATCGACTGGGGAACAACCGTGAACATGACCGGAGGACGGCCCATGAAGAGACGAATCAACGGCACCCGCAAGCCCCCCCTCAAACAAACGCACACTCTCACCTCCCTAATCACAGAGGTGGCACTGGTGGACGGCGTGAGAGAGGGCAGAGTCCAGCTGACGGTCGTCCTCAGACGACCTAGTGATGAGTACGCCAGAGGAGGGGCGCTAGGAGCTATGGGTGGAGGATGCCCACGGCGGAGGAGAGTAGAAACTGGACGGGGGCCCGAAATAGACAAGGCCGCCAAACCCGAGGAGCCAACCCCAGGGGGTGGGCGGAAGCGGTGAGGAAAGCGTAGTGTTGTAGGTAGCGGCTGTAGGAGTAGAGGAGGAGGAGCGTACGGAGCCACCACCTCAACCCGTGGAGGTGAAGGAGCACGCACAGCCACCACTAGACCTTGTGGAGCGTGACCAGTGTGCATGCATGGCTGGGGCAAGGCGGTCATCATCAGGTGGCGCTGGGCATTTGGGCGCTATATGACCGGTGGCACTGCAGTCCCACTATGTGACAGTGCTGGAGGAGGAAGATGGGGATGCAGAACCATGAGAACCTCAACCATTGCCACCCCTTCATTGCCCACCATCGCCAGAGCCACCCCCTCTGCCTTTACCTTTACCACCCCCCACCCCGACCACCTCCTTTGGAAGCAAGAGATATGGCAGTCGTGGTGCAAGTGGTGGTAGAGGATGATGCAAAGACAAACGAGGTGGAGGAAGAAGGGAGTGTAGTGGCACCCGCTGCAAATGCGGCGCGATGGATGCATTTGTCCTGCAGCGAGCTCCACCAGTCGGCCAGACGTTGGGAGGTGAATTCCCACAATGCACCAATGCCAGGAGGTACGCCAGCGCGGACAGGGATGGTAGCCAGACGTTCAAGCTCAGTGGCCTTCACCTCGCGGAAGCTGTCACTGAGTTCCGGGATAAGGTCGTTGACAATGCAAAGAACAGCGGGGAGCTGACCATGGGCGGCCTTGCCGAGGTTGCACATCAGTCGCACTCTGCGAGCCCAATAAGCGTCTACAGTCTCGTCAGCACGCATGGAGAGCATGTTGAACTGAATAGTGAGAACGCTCTTAGTTGCATGCCCAATCACTGTTGTGCACCACTTTATCAGTGCGTAAGCACCAATTGGATGAGCAGGGGTGTGACCTGTAGTGTCAGCATTGTAGGACCCAATTTCATCAGTGAGATTGTCGGCTCCGGCGCGATTGAGGGCACGGAAAGCACGTGCAGACTCAGACTCGATGGGGACAAAAGGTGGGGTAGCAGAGGGATAGGGTTTCCAGAGCTGCTCCCCCTGTGCCCAGGCACTGAAACGAATCTCCCAAGAGTGGAATGTGAGGTTGGAGGTGAAATGAGGTGGATTAGAGTCAAAGTCAGGCCTGCACTGCACTGGTGGGGCAAGAGCTTTTGCTGCAACTGCGCCGGCGGCGACGGCGACTACAAGAGGGTCAAAGGAAGATGAGCCAGTGGCAGCACATGCGGAAGCGGATGAGGTGGAGAATGTTGTAGCAATGCCGACAGACTGAGTGCGATGCAGTGTGGGTTGGAGACGGTTAATGACCAAGTCAGTAATGTGATCTGCGAAGGTTTCTTGGTCAGCGGCTCAGCTTGCTGCTTCTCCTCAGCGGTGCGCTGAGTAGTGAGTGTTGCGTGTAGCGCAATCCGGTCACGCTGCAACTCAGCTTGCAAGGCTGTGTATTGGTCATCGTCAGCTGGCATAATGCTAGTGACGTGACTCTGCTGAGAACATTTCGGCAGAGTTTCCCTTGCCCCAGTGGGCGTGGGAAATATGTGGTGAGTGCGGTAGAAGTTTGCTGTAAGGCAACAACCTGGACGCACAAACACGGTAATACAGAAATGACAGGGAGAGAGGGAGAGACCAAGAGAGACGAGGCTCACCAGACACAGCGGCGCAATAAGAACAACGGTGGGAGAGCCGCTATAGCTGAGGAGGCGACAACTGCAACAACAGCTGATGCAGAGGCGACGAGACAAGCTACTCTTGTCAACGCTGCAACTGACATGGTGGAGATGGTTGTAGTGGTTGAGATCAACAGCTGAATGTGACGAGTTGCTGAAGATGAAGAGGAGGGCAAGGATTATGCCTATTCTATGGAGGTGTGGATAGACTCAATGGCACTGGAGAGCGCTGTGGCTACTGCAGCTGCTGCTGATGTGACTGTGTCTGCTGCAGCAACAATCTGGGTCACTACGTTGACAGCAGCAGCCGCCAAATGTCCCTGATCAATTGCCGTCACAGTGTAGGTCTCAATGGCTCTGCCAGCGGCAGTGCTAACTGGTGCACGTGCAGCACGTGTAGTGGCTGCAAAAGTAGATGCAACAGCAGTAGTGGACACGAGTGCAGTCTACAGGGCACTAAAAAAATCAGGGGATGGAGAAGACGACGACTCTGCAGCTGATGCAGCCGGGGATGCAGTACGGCGCGAAGCAGGCGCCCTTGATGCTGCTGCCAAAGAGGATGGTGCTCTGCCACGAGGAGAAGCACGACAACGTTGCTGGTGCATCCTATGGGCAACGGGAGGGCTAACCGGTGAGTGAAGAGTTCAATGATCACGCGGTGGCACCATAGCTGGTTCGTTCTGCGCTGTCGGAGAGTCGTCGGCGGCTGACTGCCAGTGAGCCGCAAAGGCGCTTGCGTCTGTCCACTCGTAGTAGTCGGCGGGGTCGTAGTCCTCACCGGGGTGGTAGCCCGGGCTGCTGCGGCAAACCCTCGACCACACCTCCCTCTCCGCCTGCTCCTCGTAGTACGCAAGCTACTCATCGGCGTGGGCTGGCTCCCGCGCGGCCGTGGGTGACGTGGGGATAGGCTTGGTTGCCTGGGAGGCAGCCTGAGGTGTTGAGGAGTGCACGGGGACAAGCTTCAGCTGCTCTGGTTGATGCTGCTGCTGTAGATGTGTCGGCTGCTGCAAAGGCAGTGCGCGGAGTCAAGCCACCATGTGTGGAGCAGGAGGATGGAGGCAGAGAGGTGACGGTACACGTGGCAGGCGTGTGCACGAGGCCGAGGCACCACGCAGATTGCGGGTGCGATGGGTGGTGCAATGAAGAGGGCACCCACGTGACAGTTGAGAGACAGGAGTTGTGGTTAGGGTCTCCACGTGTCCGTCTTGCGTGCGGAAGCCGAAGCACGCCGGAGGAGGGGCGGACGACGGCAGAAGGGAGGCGATGTTGTAGGGGTAGTGATGCAAGAGACGACCGCATGTCGCAGAGTGTGGGTGCGACGTGGGCCACTGCGAAGAATGTGCATGCACAGCTCCTGGGAGAATGGAGCGAAGTTCGGTGCCAGCACGTGACAGCACCGACGTGCATGCGGTGGCCGAGGCTCGGCGAGGTGCGTGGGGGCGACTGCGGAGATGTGCATGCCACGTGCACGGGAGTAGAGCACACCGTGAGCCACGGGTGAGATATGAGTGGTTGCAATGGCGGCGGCTGCTGATGCGGCTTCTGTCTGCCATAATCGCGTGTGCGTGTCTTGTGCGAGATCACCCGTCACGTAGAAGTGGCCCGACGAGGTTTCACGAGGTCTCAGGACTGTCGCAAGAAGGAAGAAGCCCTCCTACTCTGATACCAGTAGGTAGCCTTGATTGCTAAGCAAGCAAGCAAGCAAGCAAGTAGCAAGCGACGGGGCAAAACCATCAATCGGGGGCAAGCTAATGTAAAGAAGTATGAAAGCACGACAAGTAAGCGAGTAACAAGAGAGTGAAGTGCTAAGTGCTGGTTGACCGGGCCACCCACGCAAACCACTCGACGTGGGGCCCGGACGCCACCCAGGGATCGAACCCGGCCCTGGAGCGAACGAGCTCCAGGCGGTTTCTCACACGCCGGTATAAACCGGACGTGTGGTCCTGAGGGATCAGCAACCCGGTACACTACGCTAAGAGCATGCAAGTGTGTAAGAATCCAGTCACATCACAAGCACACACTTCTACAAATGAATCCCCCATTTTGACATGCAAAATTATGAGTAAAATGAGGCTCGTCGTGAGGATGACGTTGGTGCTGTGGCCACCACTTGGCAACTTGATGGTGTCACCACCACTAAGTGCCCCATGCTGCGTCACAGTTTTGCACCAGAGAGCCTCAGTCAAGATTAATCACATGCAGTGGTGT
>SZWC01024764.1:10304-20573 GCA_023375785.1 Penium margaritaceum | reverse complement strand
AATTTGGCTAAGTCTGGAACGCTGAATATAAAGAACAAGGAGAGAGTACAAATGAGCCCCTAGCGGGCTTAAGTAGGGGCGCCGGCAGCTAGCCGCACCGGGCCCCGTCACCCCCGCTGAGCCGAAACGGGTCAGCGGGGAGAACGCACTGCGTACACCATGATAACAATAACGGTGGTCTCCTCGAGGCACCGGAACAGCTCTCCGAGTGCCCGGGTCTCGACCACCGAGAAAATAGGAACAGTGCCAGAAAATCTCAGAATCAGCGTCCAGTCATCACAGACGGCTTTCCGAACATCGGAAGCCCCACAATAGCCATCGGGTCTCCTCGTCGCACCGGTACAGTCAACCGGGTGCGCGGGTCTGAACCCACCGAGAAAACTCTCCTACCTCCTGACAAGCCCACATGGCTGCCGGAACGCATCGACCGCGTCTCACCGGCGCTGTCGTAGGTGCTGGAGAAGTCTCGGTGCAGTCCGGAGGCCCGTCGTGTCGTCACGCCCTCCTCTGCCATATACCCCGATGTGGGTATATCGGTAAACTAGCAGTGTCGGTTGTGACGGGTGGAAGCCACACAAACCAACATAGAGTAGCAGACTGAGCGAGCAGCTGACTTAAGCAACTAGCGTGGAAGCCCGCACGCTGCATCAACAACGCTGCTGCCCCAACCTACTGCCTAGCGTTTCCTTCTTGGTATCAGAGCCAAAGCGTAGCAGCAGCAGTAGAAGACTAACGTACAGGTGCTAGACAACGCCGGTGGACCTCCATACGCGCCAATGCAGGGACAATGCTGCGGGATTTTTCCCGATAGCATTGACCCGCCTGGTGGCGGCATCAGGTTTTTTCCCACGGCCACTGCACCAGGGGAAATGCTGCCGGATTTTTTCCGGCGGCATTGACCCCCACACTTGACGCGAGGAGGTGAGCGGCCGGCCACGTCAGGCTCTTGCTGGCAACGACGCACGCGGCGACGTCCTCCAGGTGTGACTGACAGCAGTAGCCAGCAGCAGCAGCAGCAGCTTGCCGCGGCAGCGAGTAGTGGCAGTAACGGCCAGCAGCAGCGGCACACAGTAGCAGTTGGCAGCAGCAGCAACTCGCAGCAGCAGCAACCGACAGCAGCAGCAGCGGCAGCGAGCAGTAGCCGACAGCAGCAGCAGCGCGCAACAGCTCGCAGCAGCAGCAGCAGCAGTCGGCCGCAGCAGCAGCAGCAGCAGCGGCTCCAGCAAAAGCCACAGCAGTAGCAGCCGCAGCTGCCCGTAGCCCGCTGCTCGCTGCGAGCAGCGAGATGCTGACAGCGAGCTTGCTACCCGCAGCGAGCAACGAGCAGCAAGCAGCGAGCTCGCTACTCGCAGCTCGTCGCTCGTAGCGAGCAGCGAGCTTGCAGCGACGAGTAAGCCAAAAGAACAACAAAGGGACCCCCCTCCTTTCGTTGTAGGCGCGGCAGCAACAGCAACAGCTGCAGCAGCAGTCGCAGCCGCAGCCGCAGCCACAACAGCCACAACAGTAGTAGCAGCAGCAGCAGCAGCAGCCGCAACAATAACTGCAGCCGCAGCCACAGCACAGCAGCCGCAACAGCAGCAGCCGGAGCCGTTGCAGCAGCCGTAGCCGCAGCCACAGCAGTCGCATCAGCAGTAGTAGCAGTAGGAGCCGCAGCAACAGCAACAGCAGCAGCTGCAACAGCAGCAGCAGCAGCAGCTGCAACAACAGCAACAGCCGTAGCCGCAACCACAGCAGTAGCAGCAGCAGCAGCAATAGCAGCGGCCGGAGCAACTGCAGCAGACGTAGTCGTAGCCACAGTAGCGACAACAGCGACAGCAGCAGCAGCAGCCGCAGTCGTAGTAGTAGCAGCAGTAGCAGCAGTCGCAGCAGCAACGGCGGCAGCACCAACAATCGCGGATGCCGCCCCAGAGTAGCGGCTGCATCAACCACTGCTGACATCAGCGGCCGTCCGCTGACGCCACTGCTGCCGTCACTGCTGACATCATGAACAAAAACTAAAAAACAAAACACAAGGGAAAAAACAGTAGCACTGCACACACACAGTAGCCTCTGCTAACGTCAGCCATCCTCGGCTGACGTCACTACAAACATCAACAGTACAAAAAGAAAAACAAGGGGCACCAAACAAGGGACACTAAACCACGGCTGATAGTCCCGGTGAGGAGGGGTCCTCCTCTGTTGGAGGGACTCCTACCCCCCTTTCTTGCAGCGACTACAGCAGCAGCAGTAGCCGCAGCAACAGGAGCAATAGCAGCAGCCGTAACAGCAGTAGTAGCAGCGGCAGCAGGAGCAACAGCAGTAGTAGCAGCAGCAGCTGCTGCAGCAGGAGCCGCCGCAGCAGCAGCAGCAGTAGCAGTAGCAACAGCAGGAGCAGTAGCTGCAGCAATAGCCCATTGGTGTCATTGGCAGCAATCCTGACCCCCTCGCTGCTCTTTAGCAACAGCTCGCCGCCTTGAAGCAGCAGCTTGCAGCGCTACAGCCAGTAGCTGCCCAGACTGCCACCAGTGTGCTACCCTCATTCGTCCCTCCAGGGCAAGCCAGCCTAGTTGTGTCTGTTGCCATGTACTACCTGGTACAGCAACAGACTCAGCGCCAGTGGCAGACAGTGACCTCCGTCCTTGGCCCCACTCTGGATGCCGGCCGCAGGCAGAAGGACTTTGGGATGCCGCCGTCGCCTCTTCAGGCCGACGAGCAGTTTGAGAGCTGGGAGCTTAGTTTCCGGATCTGGGCGCAAGGTGAGGGCCTGTGGGCATACTACACCCTCCCTTACGACTCCACCCAGGCCGACCAGCTGTATGACGCTGGTCGCACCGTTCGTGCCCTTGTCCCAGTCGCCCCTCCAGCTTCCCGCCTGGCCCTAGAGCCTTTCCTTGGCGACTTCACCGCTGGCGACATCCCAGACCCTGCAGCCGCATGGCACGTCCTCACCAAGCCCCATCGCCTGTCTTGTGACGCTGAGATCAGCCGTCTGCTCCGAGAGTTCAGCTCCCTGCACATGGGGGAGACCGAGACGGTCACTGCCTACTGGCAGCGGGCGGAGGACATCCTTCGTCGTCTCGGCAAATCTGCTCCGCCCCCTCTCTCCGTGCTCCTGACCATCAAGCGCGGCACCACCAGCGCGTACGTGGACGTCTTTCTACAATATCTCCAGGACGTCCTCTCCACCATGGCGGCCTAGGGCACCCTCATGCCCTGGGCATACGAGCTCTTCCTCTGCATTGAGGAAGCTTGCCAGGAGTCCCAGCTCCATCGCACGGAGGCTCTTGCATCCCCTGCTGTCACCTCCCCTGCCGTTGCCTCCGTGGCCGTTGCCTCCCCCACCGCAGCTACCTCATCGTTTTCAAGGAAGAAGAAGAAGAGCCGGAACAAGAAAGGCAAGGGTCCGCCGCAGCAGCAGCAGCAGCAGCAGCAGTCATCGACCGGGTCCAGCGGTGGTGGCTCGCTCTGTCACAACTGTGGTCAGCCTGGGCACGGGTGGTAACGTGCCCTCTCCTGACGGACGAGGCGCGCGTCATGGCCACCATGCATCGCCAACGGGAGCACCATCTCCTGTCTGACGTCGTCGCTGCTGCTGGCCCTAACACTCCGACCTCGTCCAGCAGCTTTGCCACTCCGATAGTTGCGCCTGTCCCGCAGACACTCGCGCCGCAGCAGTACTACCCATAGCCGTAGGCGCCTCCCCATCCTTTGCCGGCTGAGTCCTACTACCCGGGCTTCGGAGCTGTCACTCCGCAGTCTGTTTACACTCCTGAACCGTCCTCCTGTGAGCGTCAACTGGAGCAGTTCATTGGGCTCCAGCTTGGCCTGCCTCGCCCTCCTCCCCAGGGAAGTGCGAATTGCGTCACCTCCTGCATTCCTGCCCAGCCCTACATGAATGAGATTGAGCAACGGTCGTGTCTTGTCTCCTTGTCTGTCTCGTTGTCTCCCGTGGTCTCCTCCACCCCCTCCTTGTCGACATTGCGTGGCTTGACGATTGGCAGTCTCGTTTCGCGCCTCCTTCTACCGCATCCGCGTCCCTTGCTTGCTGCCATGTGACCGTTAGCGATCTGGCGACCCCTGTCCAGGATCTGCAGAGACCTGGATCATCGACTCCGGGGCCACGCATCACATGACTGCCTCTCGTGAGGCCTTCAGTATGCTCGGTCCTCTAGGCAATGTCTCCGGTGTCCGGACGGGTTCTGGACAAGTGTTGTCTGTCCGTGGTGTTGGCGTCGTTCATTTCTGTGGTCTTGCCGGTGACGTCTTTCTGACCGATGTCCTCTTCGTCCCTGGTCTCGAGCTCTGCCTCCTATCCGTGACTTCCCTTGACCGCATGAGCATGGACGTTGTGCACTCGCGTGGTGTTGGCACTGCGTCGTTGCGCCCGTCTGGTCTTGTCGTCCTGCACGCCACCGCCCGTGGCAACCTGTGGCATGTTCCTCGCCTCTCCTCTTCTCCTCCCTTCTCCTCCCCGTCGGCCGCCACAGGCCATGTGTTTGTCACCAGTACGCTTTCTCCTCAGCACACCCGCCTCTTGCACCGCCGCCTTTGCCACGTCCACTCTGCTGCCGTAGAGAGCATGCTTCGCACCCAGCTGGCCAAGGGTCTTGACCCGGAGACTTTCCCTCTCCCGTGCCCCATTGAGTGCATTGACTGCGCTCAGGGGAAGGGTTTAGGGTTTAGGGTTTAGGCAAGCTCGCCCCCCACGGACGCCCCTGCACCGNTGACCGCATGAGCATGGACGTTGTGCACTCGCGTGGTGTTGGCACTGCGTCGTTGCGCCCGTCTGGTCTTGTCGTCCTGCACGCCACCGCCCGTGGCAACCTGTGGCATGTTCCTCGCCTCTCCTCTTCTCCTCCCTTCTCCTCCCCGTCGGCCGCCACAGGCCATGTGTTTGTCACCAGTACGCTTTCTCCTCAGCACACCCGCCTCTTGCACCGCCGCCTTTGCCACGTCCACTCTGCTGCCGTAGAGAGCATGCTTCGCACCCAGCCGGCCAAGGGTCTTGACCCGGAGACTCTCCCTCTCCCGTGCCCCATTGAGTGCATTGACTGCACTCAGGGGAAGGGTTTAGGGTTTAGGGTTTAGGCAAGCTCGCCCCCCACGGACGCCCCTGCACCGTTCCACGTACCCCTTGTCTTGGGGCTGCCCGCCCCATAGCAGGGCGGCAAGCTCGCCCCTCGCGGACGCCCCTGCACCTTCCTCGGTGTGTCTCGTCAGTCCAAGGCCTGGCACTTCTGGGACCCATCCCGACACTGCATCGTTGAGTCCCACGATACCCTCTTCTTCAAGGATCTGTTTCCCCGTGACCTCATCCGCTCTGGCTCATGCGTGTCCCTCCCGTCGCGTGGGGGATTGGTGAGTCCGTCCTCCGTCATGTCGCTTCCGGGTGACACATCACTCTGTCCCTCTGAGCCAGTAGCCCCTGTGGCGTCCTCTGGCCCTCCCGGGCCAACATTCCCAGTCGCGTCCGCTGGCCCCTTCGGGCCAGCAGTCCCAGCCGCGTCCGCTGGCCCCTTCGAGCCAGGTTCCCCCGTCGCGTCCGCTGGCCCCTCTGGACCCGCCGCCCCAGTCGCGTCCGCTGGCCCCTTCAGGCCAGCAGCGCTTGTCGTGTCCGCTGGCCCCTCCGGGGCGGCAGCCCCAGTTGCTTGCGATGGGCCCTCCGGGCCGGCAGCCCCAATCGCTTCCGATGGCCCCTCTGGGCCGGCAGCCCCGGTCGCGTCCGCTAGCCCCTCTGGGCCCGTAGCTCCAGTCGCGTCCGCTGGCCCCTCCGGACCAGCAGCTCCTTTCACGTCCGCTGGACCCTCCGGGCCAGCAGCGCCTGTCGTGTCTGCTGGATCCTCCGGGCGGACAGCCCTAGTCGCGTCCGCTGGCTCCTCTCGGCCAGTAGCCCCGTCCGCCTCCGTTGGCCAGTCGGACCCAGTGCCATCCCCTGCCCGACCGCGCTACACACGTGGCCCAGGCGGCAGCTTCCGACCTCGGCCGACAGTGAGCGCGCAGATCGTTGTATCGCAGCCCGTGGCGCCTCGACCCCCTGTGGCTCCACGTGTCTCCTCCACTCCCACGGTCTTGAGTGAGGACCCTAGCACGAAGGCTTTCGGCCTGACCACTTCGGCCATCATCGCAGACCTTCACCTGGGCTCTGCACTGGGCTATGCCATACTTCATCACGAGCATCGGCATGCTGTCATGGCTGCACTCGCCCGCATCCCACCTAGAGCTCGTGATGGACACGCCCTCTCTGTCCAGTCCACAGCACAGCCGGAGGATCCAGCCACCCTACGCGAGGCTTGAGCCTCTCTTGAGGCCGCACATTGGGATGCTGCCTACACCGAGGAGCTCGCTGCTATCCGGCAGCACCACGTGTATGACCTCGTCGACCTCCCTCCAGGTCGGCAGGCCATTGGTGCCAAGCGGGTCTTTCGGCGCAAGTGGAAGCCTGACGGGTCCTTGGACAAGTACAAGGTCCGCTTCACAGCAAAGGGGTTTGCTCACGTCCCTCGGGTCGATTACGACCAGATCTTCGCCCCAGTCGGTCGGTTCTCCACTAGCCGGGCGCTCTTCAGCCTGGTTCACCAGCATGGGTGGGAGATGCATCAGATGGACATGAGCAATGCGTTCCTCCATGGCTCACTGGAGGGTGAGGAGCTCTACATGGTGCAGCCCCAACGCTTCGACGACGGCACTGGGATAGTTTGGCAGCTGTGGAAGGCCCTCTATGGCCTGAAGCAGTCGCCTCGGTGCTGGAACCAGGAGATCAGCAGCACGCTTCTCTGTAGCGACCTCCAGCGCAGCACCGCTGACCCCGCTCTGTTCGTCAACCCGTGAGGTCAGACCTTCGCCGCAGTTCTGGACTACGTTGACGATCTCCTCATTGCGTCGCCAGACACGGCTGCCATCCAGCGTGTCAAGGACTTGCTGCACGCCGCCTACCAGATGAAGGATCTCGGGTCTGCCCGAGTCTTCCTGGGCATGGAGCTTGAGCATGATCGCTCCCAGGGCATCATGCACGTCCACCAGGCTGCCTATGTGTAGACCCTGTCCACTCGCTTCACCGAGGACCTACCCCTCGTGCCTAGTGCATCTTCACCCATGTCACCCGATGGCCAGGCAAAGCTGAAGAGTCCTAACCCGGCTGTTGTGGGGGAGCCAATTGATGTGACCACGTATCTGCGTGTCATCGGGTCATTGATGTTCCTGGCGACGACGACGCATCCAAACATCGCGTTCACCGTCAAACTCTTGGCCCAGTTCTCTCAGGAGCCGCATCACCTCCACTTCGAGGCTGCGATCCGAGTACTGCGCTATGTCGTCTCGACCCCTCGGCGAGGTCTCATGTTCCGCCGCCAGCCATCCGTCGTCGCCGTGGGCTACACCGACAGTGATTGGGTGGGCAGTCCAGACGGGAAGAGTCGCACAGGCCGGATCTTTCTGATCGGCGGCACAACTGTGTCCTGGCATAGTGGCAAGGAGGGGTTCATTGCACGCAGCACTGCTGAGGCTGAGTATGTGGCCCTTGGCTCAGGCGCGTGTGAGAGTGTGTGGTTGCGTCGTCTGTTGTCCGAGTTTCGTCAATCTGTCGCATCCATCACCTTGCATTGTGACTATGAGAGTGCACTACGCCTGTGACTCATGGGGGAGTGTTGGTTTTTGCGCATCTCTCATTGTGCTCTGTTGTGTCCTCCCGGCTTGTGTACATCGGCGTGCAGATGACTGACGGCGAGACTCGACGCTGACGGAGTGTCGTTCGGTTGAGTCGACGCACGCTGAGGTCTACTCGCAGTTTTCTGGAGCCTTCTCTCTCCGGCGACGTGCTCAGCTCCATCGTCAGGCCTCCTCGGCGGTCGGGCTGCCGGCGGTCACTGCCACCGCTGTTGCTGTCTGCATGCGTCCAGCGTGTCCCATCGCGTCGGCATCGTCATGCTCTGCCTAGGGTCCTTGCTGCATATTGCATGGCCCTTTTCGGCATCATGGACCATCGTAGGCACTGCCTGGGTTCGGGCAACCATAACTCCTTGCTACTATTTTCTAGCTGTTTCTCACCGCACGACTGCGTTCGCAGCGTCGGTATCATGGTATGGTCCGGTTTTCAGGCAAAACGGACGACGCTCGGGTTTTGGGCTGTCGGCTATCTGGTAGGGCTCACCGAGAAAACCCTGCCTGCCAGAAGATATGTCTATTTCCTGATTGGCTGGTTAGCTGAGGAACAAGCTCTACAGAGC
This sequence comes from Penium margaritaceum, assembly GCA_023375785.1. NCBI lineage: Eukaryota > Viridiplantae > Streptophyta > Zygnematophyceae > Desmidiales > Peniaceae > Penium > Penium margaritaceum. The sequence continues at coordinate 12,372 of SZWC01024764.1, read as the reverse complement.
TAGGGGGGAGCTAGATCTTGGAGGGGTCTCCCATTGTTGTTCATTCTTCATTGCTAATCACTTACTTTCTGTTTCCAGGTGCTTTCTGGTGCCATCACTGGCGCGGGCACTTCTGAGTAACAAACCCAGAGCTTCCAGACTTAGTTTGTAAAGCAGCAGATTGAGGGGGCAGCTGACTTAAGCAACTAGCGTGGAAGCCCACATGCTGCATCAATAACGCTGCTGCCCCAACCTGCTGCCTAGCGTTTCCTTCTGAAGGAGCTTGAAAATATTTTGTGATGGTTTGGGCACGACTATTTCGTGTTGGTCACCAAGGCACTTCGAGTAAAGTCCGTGGCAAGTTCCGCCCACTATTGGTGGTTGCTCTAATGTGAGTGGGCAATTTGCAAGTAGAAGTCAGCATTAGAACTTCACTTCCTAATGAGCATGGGGTTCACAACACAACTCAGGTTCGATGAGAAACTCATCCCATAGTGAGTGAGGCCCTTACCTTGTGTCAAGTTGGTTATCGAGTTTAGTAGCCACTCCAAAAACTCCCCTTTTTTGGGCGGGAGATGCATATTCCCACTTTTTACAACTGTATAGCTCATCTGCCTTTCGTCGAGCGAAAAATACCCTAGATACCATTGACCACTGCTACTGCCATGCTAGGAACAAAGAAAAAAATGGCAAATTGGCATCGCGAGGCTGCATGCCATGCGCCGACGATGCATGACATGTGGCGTCCCCGGCAAGTATGACAAACCCCTTCGTTAAAGGGTTTGTGATACTAGTGGGGGACGGTTTGTCTAGAGTTTGAGGGGAGTTTGAGACACCCCGTGCGTAAAAAGGGAACCTGCTGGATCCCGCTACTATGGGGCCCTGTAGGAGCTCGCGCATAACAAAAACTATAAAACCTCGAATGTAATTTGGGGCAGGGTTTGATTGAGGTTTGGATGTTAAACGACTAGGTTTGCATATACAAGAAAAAGTACTAAAACAAAGTGCATTTTAGCTCGATCCCGAGGGAGCAATGACCACCCCTTTATTTTCAACACGCAAACCCCCGGGTTCGATCAAGGGTTTTGTGTTTGGCGTGGATTCTACCCATGACAAGCATATGAAATCCCTAAATGATCTGGGGGGTTTGCGTGTTAAAAAAAGGGGGGGTCATTGCTCCCTCACGATTCTTGTGTAGGAGCGATGTCCCCATGGTCTTTTCTTTCTTGCTCTGCCGTCGACACATGCCGCGAGCGAGCATGATTTTGGACTAAACCTTTCAAGTTTCTTTTTCCGGTGCTGGGCGGATGAGAGTCACACTTTGCGTTTTATGGGTTTTCGAGCTATTTCGCCCCTTTTTTTGGGCAAGTGGAGTTTTGCGGTCAGTTTGACCAGTTTAGCGTGGGCCAAAACAAGGAGTCGTCTCTTGTGGAAACAAAACAACACCAAAATATGGATAATGTAGTCAGAATCGGGTAGAAAGTTTACGGCATAAGTCCGCTACACCCACTGTTTGGGCCTCCGAATTTTCTCCTGGCCATTTCTCGCACATTGTGGACACGATGCTCACTTTACACAAAACATGCGTGCTGTACCCACTTTTCTCGAAGCGCGTGACATCATGCATGCCGTGCCCAATATCTGAAAACAACTCATGGTACACCGGTTTCGCAGACGAATTAGTTCGTCAATAGTGGGTTTCGGACAAATGTTTTTTCATTTTTCAGCGAATTAAGTCACCATTTCCACAACGCAAGAAATCAAACCCCACTCAAGTGCCTTTCAAGTGACTTCATGCGAAGCTCAAATTTTGAAAGAACAAACATTTCGAAAAGTGATCACTTGTCCCCTACTTCATTTCGGCCTTTCAAGAGGGGTTTTCAACTTCAGACGAACGACGCAAAAATGACATCATTCATATGCAAAACCAGATGTAAGATAGCCTTGGTGCAGAACATGCAGCACCGACGCTGAACGGGAACCTCGTCAACACCCGAACGGACTCTACTCGTAACAATCTTGATCATGCAAAGTGTTGCCAGGTGGACATTGCCATTTGTAGTACACATGCCAACGGCGCCAACTTGCG
>SZWC01024764.1:0-10289 GCA_023375785.1 Penium margaritaceum | reverse complement strand
CAAAAATGACATCATTCATATGCAAAACCAGATGTAAGATAGCCTTGGTGCAGAACATGCAGCACCGACGCTGAACGGGAACCTCGTCAACACCCGAACGGACTCTACTCGTAACAATCTTGATCATGCAAAGTGTTGCCAGGTGGACATTGCCATTTGTAGTACACATGCCAACGGCGCCAACTTGCGAACATTTTGAGGTCACACCACATGCTATCAACGTCGTTCGCTCGACGCTGACATGCCTCCCCTCGTTGGTGTTTCTGACCCAGGTGCATCGTAGGGTTAATATTTTTTGTTTCCTTCTCCGTATGTGATCATAGTGCATGCATGTTTTCCGACTGTTTTCGTCATGGTAATTCGGCCAACTGCCATGAGATGTGGACGTTTTCTCTTGTCGTCCGCGGGGGTTGTGACCGTTGAGCCATTGTTCATGTGTACTCAACATGCCCTTGCAATTTTGCAGCTTCAACGCAACGGGAGTCCGTCTCCGGGATGGCTCTCCTTGCTTAAACAACGGGTGGATTTGCCAAATGCAGATGGTGGGTATGATGCATATTACGACACATAGCATGCATTGTTATGTTGGTTTTCGTGCATCTCTCATTGTACTCTGTTGTGACCTCCTGGCTTGTGTACATCGGCGTGCAGATGACTGACGGCGAGACTTGACACCGCTGGAGTGTCGCTCGGTGGAGCCGACGCGCGCTGAGACCCACTCACCCGTCGCTGGAGCCTCCTCCCTCTGGCGATGCGCTCAGCTCCATTGGCAGGCCTCCTCGGTGGTCGGGCCGCCGGCAGTCACTGCCGCTGCGGATGCAGTCTGCATGCACCTAGCACTGTGTCTGGCTGTGGCATTGCGTTTGCAGCATCATGCGATGCCTAGGGTCCACGTCTTCTATTATATGGCCCTCTTTGGCATCGTTGACTGTCATAGGCACTGCCTGGGTTCGTGCAGCCATAACTTCTTGTAGCTATTCTTTTAGATGATTCTTACTGCACGACTGCTTTCGCAGCGTCAGTATTGTCGTATGGTCCAGTTTTCAGGCAAAACGGACGACGCCCGGGTCTTGGGCTGTCGGGCGTCTGGCAGGGCTCACCCAGAACACCCTGCCTGCCAGAAAATAGGTCTAGCACTATTTTCTGATTGGCTTGTAAGCTGAGTAACAACTTTTACACTAGTGGGGGGGACCTAGAACTTGGAGGGGTTCCCCATTGTTGCTCATTCTTCATTGCTAATCAGTTACTTCCAGTTTTCAGCTGCTTTCTGGCGCTAACACTGGCACGCGCACTTCTGAGTAACAAACCCAGAGCTTCCAGACTTAGTCTCTAGAGCAGCAGACTGAGGGGGCAGCAGACTTAAGCAACGAGCGTGGAAGCCCGCACGCTGCATCAACAACGCATGCTGCCCCAACCTGCTGCNCACCCAGAACACCCTGCCTGCCAGAAAATAGGTCTAGCACTATTTTCTGATTGGCTTGTAAGCTGAGTAACAACTTTTACACTAGTGGGGGGGACCTAGAACTTGGAGGGGTTCCCCATTGTTGCTCATTCTTCATTGCTAATCAGTTACTTCCAGTTTTCAGCTGCTTTCTGGCGCTAACACTGGCACGCGCACTTCTGAGTAACAAACCCAGAGCTTCCAGACTTAGTCTCTAGAGCAGCAAACTGAGGGGGCAGCAGACTTAAGCAACGACCGTGGAGGCCCGCACGCTGTATCAACAACGCATGCTGCCCCAACCTACTGCCTAGGTTTCTAGCTTGGTATCAGAGCCAGAGCGTAGCAGCAGCAGAAGAAGACTGGGGTACAGGTGCCAGACAACGCCGGTGGACCCCCATACGCGCCAGTGCAGGGGAAATGCTGCCGGATGTTTTCCGGCAGCTCTGACCCGCCTGGTGGCGGCGTCAGATTTTTTCCAACGGCCACCGGGCCTGGGGAAACACTGCCGAAATGTTTTCGGCAGCACTGACCTCCACACTTGACGCGAGGAGGTGAGCGGCAGGCCGCTTCCAACACTTGTGGACGACGACGCACGCGGCAACGTCACCTAGGTGTAGTGACTTGCACCAGCATGCAGCAAGAGCAGCTTGCAGCATGAGCAGCCGCAGGCAACTTCAGCAGTAGCATCAGCAGCAGCAGCAGCAGTAGCAGCACCAACTGCAGTAGCAGCCTCAGTAGTAGCCGCAGTAGTAGCCGCAGCAGTAGCAGCAGCAGCAGCAACAGCAGCTGCAGTAGCGGCCCCAACAACCCCCACTGCTGATGTCAGCATCCTGTTGCTGACATCACTGTTGACGTCTTCAACTAAAAGAAACCCCCAACAAAAAGGGCAAGGGAAGGGGGAAGCAAGCCTGAGTGTGGGCAGAACATTCACCGCCCTCAGCAAGGCGCTACTGCTCACGTCAGCAACCCCTAAGAGAAAAAAAAAACAAACAAACAAAACAAAGGGAATCACACCATGGCTGGTAGCCCCACTGAGGAGGGGTCCTCCTCTATTGGGGAGACGCCCACCCCCCTCTCTTGAAGCGGGTGCAGCAGCAGTAGCAATTGCAGCAAGAGCAGCAGCAGCAGCAGTAGCAGTAATAAGAGCTGCAGCAACAGCAACAGTAGCAAGAGCAGTAGGAACAGTAGGAGAAGCAAGAGTAGGAGCAACAGTAAGAGCAGGAGCAGCAGCAATAGTGGAAGCAACAGCAGTAGCAGCAAGAGCAGCAATGCCAGCAGTCCTCTGACGTCTTTGGCGATAACCCTGACCCCCTCGCTGCTCTTCAGCAACAGCTCGCCGCCCTGACGCAGCAGCTTGCGGCACTACAACCGTTAGTTTCCTAGTCTACCCCCAATGCGCCTCCGTCCTTTCCCCCTCCAGGGTGTGCTAGCCCAGCTGTTTCTACTGCCACGTACTACCTGGCGCAACAGTAAACTCTGCGCCAGCAGCAGACAGTGACCTCCCTCCTTGGCCCCACTCTGGGTGCCGGCCGCATGCAAAAGGACTTTGAGACGCCGCCGCCGCCGCTTCAGGCCTGCGAGCAGTTCCGGAGCTTGGAGCTCAGCTTCCACATCTAGGCGTAGGGTGAGGGCCTGTGGGCATACTAAACCCTACCATATGACGCCACCCTAGCTGACCAGTTGTATGACGCTGGTCGTGTCGTCTAGGCTCTTGACCCTGTCGCCCCTCCGGCTTCTCGCCTCGCCCTCGAGCCCTTCTTTGGCGACTTCACCGCTGGCGCCACCCCAGACCCTACAGCCACGTGGCACGTTCTCACTCATCCCCATTGCCTATCCAGCGACGTTGAGACTAGCCGACTGCTGCAGGAGTTCAACTCCCTGCACACGGGGGAGACCGAGACGGTCACCTCCTACTGGCAGCGGACGGAGGACATCCTTCGTCGCCTCGGGAAATCTGCCACACCCCCTTTGGCCGCGCTCCTCAACATCAAGCGCGGCGCCACCGACGCGTACTCGGACGTCTTCGTCCACTACCCTCATGACATTCTCTCCACCATGGCGGCCTAGGGAACCCTCCTGCTTTGGGCATTCGAGCTCTTCCTCCGCATTGAGGAAGCTTGTCTAGAGTCCTGACTCCAACACACGGAGGCCGTCGCCTCCCCTTCCGTCTCCTCCATGGCCATCACCTCCCCTGCCGCAGCTACCTCATCATCATCGGGGAAGAAGAAGCATCGACCCAAGAAAGGCAATGGTCAGCAACAGCAGCAACAACAGTTGTCGGCCGGGTCCAGCGCTAGCAGCTCGGTCTGCCACAATTGTGGCCGGCCCGGGCATGGGTGGTACACGTGCCCTCTACCGACGAATGAGGCACACGTCATCACCACCATGCGTCCCCAGCGTGAGCATCATCTCGCCTCTGCCGCCGTGACTGTCGCCGGCCCTGACTCCTCCACCTCATCTAGCAGCTCCACCACTCCAGTTGCTTCCCCGGTCACATCGACACCTCCGCCGCAGCCGTTGGCGCCGGCGCAGTCCTCCTTCTACCCGGGCTCCGGCGCCATCACCCCACAGTCCGTCTACACTCCCGGGCCATCCTCTTGCGAGCACCAGCTGGAGCAGTTCAACGCGCCCTAGCTCAGCCTCCCTCGCCCTCCTCCCCAGGGAAGTGCGAGTTGCATCCCTTCCTGCTCCCCTGTCCAGCCCTGCATGACTGAGACTAAGTTATGGTCATGCCCTGTTTCTTCATCTGTCTCGTCGTCTCTCGTGGTCTTCGCTACCCCCTTCTAAGACAACGTTGCTTGGCTTGACGATTGGCACTCTCGATTTGCACCTCCTTCCACCGCGTCCGCGTCCCTTCCTTGCTGCCATGTGACTGTTAGTGATCTTGCGACCCCGGTCCAGGACCCCGCTGAGTCCTGGATCATCGATTCCAGGGCCACACATCACATGACGGCCTATCGTGAGGCCTTTAGTGTGCTCGAACCTGTAGGCGATGTTTTCGTTGTCCGGACAGGCTCTGGCCAGGTGTTGCCTGTCCGTGGTGTTGGCGTCGTTCGTTTCAGTGGTCCCTGCGGTGACGTCTTTCTGACCGACGTTCGCTTCGTCCCTGGTCTTGAGCTCAGCCTCCTGTCCGTCACTGCCCTTGACCGCATGAGCATGGATACTGTGCACTCGCGTGGTGTTGGCACTGTGTCGCTGCGTCTGTCTGGTCTTGTCGTACTACACGCCACCGCCCGTGGCAACCTGTGGCATGTACCTCGTCTGTCTTCCTCTCCTTCCGTCTCCTCCTCGTCAGCCGCCATAGGCCATGTGTTTATCACCAGTACGCTTTCTCCTCAGCACACTCGGCTCCTGCACCGCCGTCTTTGCCACGTCCACTCTACCGCCGTAGACAGCATGCTTCGCACCTAGCCGGCCAAGGGCCTTGACCCGGAGACTTTTCCCCTCCCGTGCCCATCTGAGTGCATTGGCTGCGCTCAGGGGAAGATGCACCATTCCACGTATCCCTTTTTTTCCTCCCGTGCGTCTGCTCGCCTCGACCTTGTCCATTCGAACGTCATGGGTCCTCTCCCTATCGAGTCCATCGGTGAGCATGGTCGCTACGTCCTCACCCTCACTGACGACTATTCTTGCTACCGCTGGGTCTTCTACCTTCGGCAGAATAGCGATGTCGCCCCCACCATCCAGGGGTAGCTTGTCCTTGCGGAGCACAAGTGTGGCCACTCTTTCCGCCGCTTTCGCTCCGATCGCGGTGGTGAGTACCTGGGTGAAGCCACGACCTTTCTTGCTTCCCGCGGCATTTGCCATGAAACGTCCGAGCCTTACACACCCGCCCAGAACGATGTCTCCGAACGGTCGAACCGCATTATGGCCGACGCCATCCGCACCATGCAGGTTGAGTCTGGTCTCTCCAAGGTCTTTTAATTTGAAGCCATGGCCTACATGACTTGGGTCTGGAACCGGATTCCCCACAATCCCCTCCCCCGCCAGTCCACACCGTACCAGCATTGGTGCGGTCGGCGAGCTGACCTTCGCCCGGCTCGCGTCTGGGGCTGCGTGGCCATTTTGTGGTTGCCCGTCTTGCAGCAGGGCGCCAAGTTCGCCCCTCGCGGACGCCCCTACACCTTCCTTGGTGTCTCTCGTCTGTCCAAGGCTTGGCGCTTCTGGGATCCCTCCCAGCACTGCATCATTGAGTCCCGGGACGTGCTTTTCTTCGAGGACCTGTTTCCTCGCGACCTCATTCGCTCCGGCTCATCCGTGTCTATCCCGTCGCGTGGGGGAGTGGTGAGTCCATCCTCCATCCTTCCGCTTCCGGATGACACGTCCCTCGGTCCCTACGGGCCGGCACCCCCATTCGCGTTCGTTGGTCCCTCCGGGCCGGCACCCCAAGTCGCATCCGTTGGTCCCTCTGGGCCGGCACCTCCAGTCGCGTCCGCTGGTCTCTCTGGGCCGGCACCCCCAGTTGCGTCCGCTGGTCCCTCCGGGCCGGTACCTCGAGTCACGTCCGCTGGTCCCTCTGGGCCGACACCCCAAGTTGCGTCCGCTGGTCCCTCCGGGCCGGCACTCCCAGTCGCGTCCGCTGGTCCCTCCGGGCCAACAGCCTCAGTCGCGCCTGCTGGTCCCTTCGGGCCGGCAACCCCAGTGGCATCCGCTGGTCCCTCCGGGCCGGCACCCCTAGTCGCGTCCGCTGGTCCCTCTAGGCCTGTAGCCCCAGTTGCGCCCGCTAGTCCTTCCGGGCCGGTAACCCCAATCGCATCCGCTGGTCCCTTTGGGCCAGCAGACCCAGCCGCGTTCGCTGGTCCCTCCGGGCCAGCAACCCTGTCTGCCTCCATCAGCCCGACGGACTCAACGCCGTCACCTTCCCTGCCACGCTACACACGGGGCCCAGGCGGCAGCCTCCGACCCAGACCGTTGGTGAGCGTGAAGACCGTCACTCCACGCTCTGTGGCGCCTCGACCCCCCGTGGCTCCACCTGTCTCCTCTGCTCCCACGGTCATGAGTGGGGACCCTGGCACCAAGGCCCTCGGCCTGAACACCTCGGCCATCATTTCAGACCTCCACCCGGGCTCTACACTGGGCTACGCCATGCTCCATAATGAACATCGGTGCGCTGTCGTGGCTGCACTCGCGCGCATCCCACCTGGTGCACGAGGTGCACACGTCCTCTCAGTCTGCTCCACAGCACGCCCGGAGGACCCAGACACCCTACGCGAGGCACAAGCCTCTCTTGAGGCCGCAGATTGGGACGCTGCCTGTGCCAATGAGCTCGCAGCTATCCGACAACACCACGTGTATGACCTCGTTGACCTTCCCCTAGGACGGAAGGCCATCGGTGCCAAGTGGGTCTTTCGGCGCAAGTGGAAGTCCAACGGGTTCTTGGACAAGTACAAGGCCTGCCTTACAACCAAGGGGTTTGTCCAGATTCCTGGGGTCGATTACAACAAGATCTTCACCCCAGTTGGCCGGTTCTCCACTTGCCGGGCACTCTTCAGTCTGGTGGCCCAGCATGGGTGGGAGCTGCACCACATGGACGTGAGCAACGGTTTTCTCTATGGTTCACTCTAGGGTGAGGAGCTCTACATGGTGCAGCCCTTAGGCTTCGACGATGGCACTGGGAGAGTCTGGCGACTGCGCAAGGCCCTTTATGGCCTGAAGCAGTCGCCTCGGTGCTGGAACCAAGAGATCAGCAGCACGCTCCTTTGTGGCGGGCTCCAGCGCAGCAACGCTGACCTCGCACTATTTGTCAGTCTGCGAGGCCAGACTTTTGTTGCTGTTCTCATTTACGTTGACGATCTGCTCGTTGCGTTGCCAGACACGGCGGTCATCCAGCGTGTCAAGGATCTGTTGCACGGTGCCTACCAGATGAAGGACCTTGGGTTTGCCAGGGTCTTCCTGGACATGGAACTCGAGCATGATCGCTCCCGGGGCGTCCTGCGCATCCACCAGGCCGCCTATGTGCAGACGCTGTCCACCCGCTTTGTGGAGGACTTGCCACTCGTGTCGAGCTCATCCTCACACATGTCACCCAATGGCCAGGCAAAGCTAAAGAGTCCTGATCCAGCCGTTGTGGGGGAGGCAATTGATGTGACAACATACCTGCGAGTCAACGGGTTACTGATGTTCTTTGCGACGGCGACGCACCCAGACATCGCGTTCGCCGTCAACCTCCTGGCCCAGTTCTCTCAGGAGCCGCGTCACCTCCACTACGAGGCCGCGATTCGAGTACTGCGTTATGTTGTCTCGACTCCTCGGCGAGGTCTCATCTTTTGCCGTCAGCCGTCTGTTGTCGCGGTGGGCTACACCGATAGTGACTGGGCCGACAGTCTGGACGGCAAGAGTCGCACAGGCTGGATGTTTCTGATTGGCGGCACTGTTGTGTCATGGCACAGTTGCAAGCAGGGATGCATTGCGCATAGCACTGCACAGCCTCAGTACGTTGCTCTTGGCTTAGGCGGGTGTGAGAGTGTGTGGTTGCGTTGTCTGTTGTCTGAGCTGTGCCAGTTTGTCGCATCCATCACGTTGCACTGTGACAATGAGAGTGCCATGGCCATCGCCGAAAATGACGGCATGCATCACACACGCACAAAGCACATCAATGTTGAGTATCATTATGTGCGTTCGTTGTTGCATGGCGGCAGCGTCAGCATCGTGTGGCTTGAGACAGCACGGCAGTTGGCTGACTTCTTGACCAAGTCACTGAAGCACGACTCGTTCAAGAAGGCTGTGAGTTGAGTCGGCATGCGTCCGTGAGTGACTCTCTTTGTCCTTGCTTGCATCTCTACTTGGCCTGGGGGAGTCTGGTCGTTGTCTGTGTCTCTGCCCGCACAAGTGCACTACACCTGTGAGTCATGGGGGAGTGTTGGTTTTTGTGCATCTCTCATTCTACTCTGTTGTGACCTCCCGGCTTGTGTACATCGGCGTGCACATGACTGACGGCAAGACTTGACGCTGCTGGAGTGTCGCTCGATGGAGCCGACGCACGCTGAGACCCACTCACCCGTCGCTGGAGCCTCCTCCCTCTGGCGATGCGCTCAGCTCCATCGGCAGGCCTCCTCGGTGGTCGGGCCGTCGGCAGTCACTGCCACTGCGGATGCAGTCTTGCTCTGTCGTCGACACATGCTGCGAGCGAGCATGATTTTGGACTAAACCTTTCAAGTTTCTTTTTCCGGTGCTGGGCGATGAGAGTCACACTTTGCGTTTTATGGGTTTTCGAGCTATTTTGCCCCTTTTTTGGGCAATTGGAGTTTTTGCGGTCAGTTTGACCAGTTTAGCGTGGGCCAAAACAAGGAGTCGTCTCTTGTGGAAACAAAACAACACCAAAATATGGATAATGTAGTCAGAATCGGTTAGAAAGTTTACGGCATAAGTCCGCTACACCCACTGTTTGGGCCTCCGAATTTTCTCCTAGCCATTTCTCGCACATTGTGGACACGATGCTCACTTTACACAAAACATGCGTGTTGTACCCACTTTTCTCGAAGCGCGTGACATCATGCATGCCTTGCCCAATATCTGAAAACAACTCATGTTACACCGGTTTTGCAGACGAATTAGTTCGTCAATAGTGGGTTTCGGACAAATGTTTTTTCATTTTTCAGCGAATTAAGTCACCATTTCCACAACGCAAGAAATCAAACCCCACTCAAGTGCCTTTCAAGTGACTTCATGCGAAGCTCAAATTTCGAAAGAACAAACATTTCGAAAAGTGATCACTTGTCCCCTACTTCATTTCGGCCTTTCAAGAGGGGTTTTCAACTTCAGACGAACGAAACAAAAATGACATAATTCATATGCAAAACCAGATGTAAGTTAGCCTTGGTGCAGAACATGCAGCACCGACGCTGAACGGGAACCTCGTCAACACCCGAACGGACTCTACTCATAACAATGTTGATCATGCAAAGTGTTGCCAGGTGGACATTGCCATTTGTAGTACACATGCCAACGGCGCCAACTTGCGGACATTTTGAGGTCACACCACATGCTATCAACGTCGTTTGCTTGACGCTGAAATGCCTCCCGGNTAGCCTTGGTGCAGAACATGCAGCACCGACGCTGAACGGGAACCTCGTCAACACCCGAACGGACTCTACTCGTAACAATCTTGATCATGCAAAGTGTTGCCAGGTGGACATTGCCATTTGTAGTACACATGCCAACGGCGCCAACTTGCGGACATTTTGAGGTCACACCACATGCTATCAACGTCGTTTGCTTGACGCTGAAATGCCTCCCGGCTTGTGTACATCGGCGTGCAGATGACTGACGGCGAGACTTGACGCCGCTGGAGTGTCGCTCGGTGGAGCCGAGGCGCGCTGAGACCCACTCACCCGTCGTTGGAGCCTCCTCCCTCTGGCGATGCGCTCAGCTCCATTGGCAGGCCTCCTCGGTGGTCGGGCCGCCGGCAGTCACTGCCACTGCGGATGCAGTTTGCATGCACCTAGCACTGTGTCTGGCTGTGGCATTGCGTCTGCAGCATCATGCGATGCCTAGGGTCCACGTCTTCTGTTGTATGGCCCTGTTTGGCATCGTTGACTATCATAGGCACTACCTGGGTTCGTGCAGCCATAACTTCTTGTAGCTATTCTTCTAGCTGATTGTGACCGCACGACTGCGTTCGCAGCGTCGGTATTATGTTATGGTCCAGTTTTCAGGCAAAATGGAGGACACCCGGGTCTTGGGCTGTCGGGCGTCTGGCAGGGCTCACCGAGAAAACCCTGGCTGCCAGAAAATAGGTCTAGCACTATGTTCTGATTGGCTGGTTAGCGAAGTAACAACTTTTGCACTAGTGGGGGGGGCCTAGAACTTGGAGGTGTTCCCCATTGTTGCTCATTCTTCATTGCTAATC